>JAOXOE010028430.1:0-16165 GCA_028565055.1 Phoeniculus purpureus | reverse complement strand
CTCTCTGGCTTCTATCCTGCAGCCAGTTCACGATCCACCTCACTACCTGATCATCTAGACCACACTGCCTCAGTTTGCAAACAGCAAGAGGAGAACACATAGGTTCACCAGAGCACTGCAATATCCCTGACACATGCCTGGGGACCAGCACAACCAACCCCAATTCTGACATTTTTATTCCACTTCTTCCTAAATGAAGGTGCCTAAAGATGGCAGCCAAAGTCCTGCTTTCCCTGTGCAGAAATTAAGATAAATATAACAACTTTTTTTGAGATATATACATATATATAGAGATATATACACACACATATAGAAATATATAAAACAACCTTTTTTGCACACACATCATCTTGATAATATGTTTCACAGACACCTTCCCTGAAAATAGCAAACAAAAGTAAAAACACAGCTTCAAAATTTAACCAAGATGGACTTAACAGCCCTGAATCTTATTCAGGAGGACATTAACACTCTAAGATAGAACAGGGCACAATTCTTGCTTCTGGTGGTTAGCTGCCTGGGATAGAGAATTCCACATCTCCCAATTAAATAATGACTGCTTTTGAGTGTCGCTGTTTAAAGCTGATCAACTTTGTAAAACCACACGTTTCACAGGCTGCCAGGACTGGAATTTCAGTTTCCACATTGCTACTCCAATCCATATTTTATGGTGCATATCTTATTTTTTTCTGTGTGGTGTCATTAATCTGCTCCCTGGCTGTGCAGAATAATATCCCACAAGAGCAGGCTGCTTTTTGAATATTTTATTATCTCTCATTGCATTTCCAAACTAATATATATTTACAAATTCAACCTCCTATAGGCAGAACTATATTGTTTGAGAACCAAGGCAGAGATATCGAATATAAATAGAAAAAGAAAAATCTATCTACAGTCATTTGTGTTGAAAGAGAGAACCAATCACATATCAAGCTGTGCAAGAAAAGAGGAGAAGAAGAACATTTGCATACTGCAAGAGAAGAGAGAGAGAACGAGGCACACAAAGGGGTTATGTTCCTGTAGGAAGAGATCTTTCAGTTCTGCTGAAGGACAATTCTCTTTTCAACATGTCTCTCTCATATCTGAGCAGATGACATGTGAGGGGAAGTATACTGAAAAAGCTTGGCTGAGTATTTGTACTTTATGGTTGTGACTCATTTCATCAAAGGATTTTCCTCTGGATGCCTTTTTTGACACAGAGATCACTTCTTCCCTTTTTTCAGTAGCATTTTGATGGCAAGAGTGAAAATATTCTCCTCTGGTCCCCTTTTCACCTCAGCTAGAGCTGGCACTAAGACCAAATTCCTAACGGTTCCTCCAGTGCAGGAAGCTCCTGTAGGACCACAGAGCAAAGACAAATCTTTTCTAGTTTCTGAACAAGGCAAAGCTCTGCTTGAAGTTGAGTCCATGTAGGAGAATACACTGCAATGTCCACTTGGTCTCCGGTACTTGACGGAGGAAGACTAAAAACCCTCTTGCAAAAGAAAAGGAAAACATTGTAGTTAGCAAGGCAGGAGGTTTTGGAAGTGCTTTCACATTCTATCACAGATGCCCCAAGTGCCTTTGGCACTGAGGTCTCACTGTGGTGTTCAGTCCCTCTAAAATGGTAACTCCCCATAGCTCATACAGCTACAGAGATAAATGTAAAAGCAAGGAACTGGGAGCTCTCTAGGAATGTAAGGGGACGGTAGATTCACTGGAGTCAAGGCCCGTGCACATTCATCAGTCAAGTGATCACAGAAGCTGAAAAGGGGGAGAGCAAACACGAGTTTCTCACTGTAAATAAAAATTTTATTGTGTCGAAGGCCAAAAAATTCAGTTTTTCTGGGCATGAATTTATACTAAAATCACTATAAATATGAAATACAAAAGTATTATTAATCTGACAATAGTATATAACACCATGCACTGTATTTCCAAATCCCTTTCCTTTCTGAAGGGCCACTCTTGGATTGAAGCACAACAATCCAGAAGGAATATCTCAGGACTGTTATCTGAACTGTGCAACTAAAGCATGCCAGAAATAGGGCATCTGATATTTAGAGAGACATCAATGGCTCTCTGTATGTGGGACATAGTGTGGATATCAGATTTTCTGCTCTTTTATTTTGATCCATACAAGATTTGAAGCTGATTTTAACCAGCTATTGTCATATATTATAGACCACTTGAAGGCTGCTTTAACCATGCCTCCTTATTCTTTGATATAAAAATGGGGGGTTACACAGGGAAGATTAGCAAGCCCCAAAATTTGATGCATCCTTCAGCACTTCATAGTAATTCTGTATTCCCTACTTCAAACAAACAAGGATTTGGGATGTTATCTTCGTCCCTATTCAGATTAAATAATGTGACAGCTACCCAGCATCCATGTTCTGCAGTTACATGCAACTACTATGGGTGAGCAGTTTTTCAGAATAGCAGGGGAAGGGTTGTATTATGTCATACAAACAGCTAATATTCAGAGAAGAGTTTCTTTCGTATTAAAAACATAATTCAGTATATCTTTTACATAATTATTAGGTTTTACTCTTTCAGTTCCCTATCAGATAGCTGCTCCCTATAGTTGAAAAGAAAAAAAATACAATGAACAGTAACTTTTAAATTTTTTTTTATACTAGTCTTATTTTTCCACCTGTCAGCATCATTATTCAAAAAGAACAAGTCTGGTAGTTGTTCCCTTAGCTTACAGGATTTCAATCTATGAATTCTGCATAAAGAGAGATTATGTGACTGTGTTTCACTTGTACTTTCTGGTTGGTTATCCTGATCCAGGAGACTTGAAACCTCTAGAAATTTATTTGTTGACTTAGATTTGGGATCACTTTAACTCCATCCTTATCTCAAGAGTACTGTTATAAAAATCACAGAATATTAGGGATTGGAAGGGACATCAAAAAGATCGTCTAGTCCAATCCCCCTGCCAGAGAAAGATCACCTAGATCAAGTTGCACAGGAACACGTCCAGGTGGATTTTAAATGTCTCCAGAGGAGACTCCACAACCCCCCTGGGCAGCCGATTCCAGTGCTGCATCACCCTCACCATGAAATTCCTCCTCAAAACATGGGTCCTGTAATTAGCCCACTGTTCTCAAATGAATTGTCTCATCTGAGTATTTGTGAGCTTCTATCACAACTTTTGCGGCTCCATGACTGGAGATTAATACAGCTAAACCTTTCTAATTAGCCAATAATTTTTTCCCCACAAATTCTCACTTATAGCACTGAGTGTTTTATTCCTAGGAAAACATTTTCTCAGATAATCCAACTCTTATCTCTACACTGCAAAGCTTAGCTTACACAAAAATAGTAATTTGTAACAGATTAAGAGCTCTGAAGTGGGAATCATGAGAGTCCATACATTACATTTTGGTAAGCTGGGCAGTTCTTATTTACAAATCTGGCCAACACTTTCCACTGAGCAATACTGTAAAAACCAGCTGACCAAACAGAAAACTCAAAAGTAATCGATTCAACACCACCTTAAAAAGCCATTTTCAGTGCTTTTTTTAAAATGTAGAATGAAGAAAGATATCAACCCATTGAATAAAAATCCAGCCAGTAACTTCCTTCCCACAAGGGCAAATAGCTGAACTGTTTGAAGTAATCTGTTCATTTTGAGCTTAATTATATTATTACTTGTTATCACATTAAGTTTGTTAGCATGTTATTACAAGCTATCCTATTGCATTTATTATTCATGTTATTTATCGCATGGTTAATTATTATTGTCATTTGGAAGGGTTTTGCTTCAACTATACTCTTTCAATGTTTTATCAGTGTAGTCTCTAGTACAGAGTTAATGACTAGTTAAGGGGAAGTAACTAGTTAAGTTCATCATCTCCTGACTTTTCTATTAGTGGTTTTAAACACATTATCTACCCCGACTTGCCCCTCCATTCCACTTGCTGGATTTGACCTTTAGAGGGGTAAATTTCTTCCCAAAGAGCAGTAAGCCCAAATACAACTACAATTAATATATGTAACTAGCTAATGATATTTGTTTAAAACACTTGGAAAACTACTTACAAAGATGTTTTCCAACATAATCTGTGCCAGTTTATGCTACTTTGTTACAGTCAAATCAAAATAATGGTAGGCAATATTTAATAAATTCTGCAGAATATAATATTATAATTAAAATTATGCCATGTACAGTAGTATATTGAGAAAACTTAAGTACTCTGTCCTCAAATAGACTTTTTTGTGTGGCTTTAAAATAGCAATAGCAAATGGAGAAAGAAACATAATTGTTTATTTTTAATGTTACAGACAGATAGAAAAATGTAATTATGAGGTAAATAAGCCTAAGTTAAAAGATGTGTTCTGTAACTTCGAAATGAAAGAAAATTAAATAATAGCATGTGATATTTAAAGGAAGTTAACACTTGTGTATTACAGGATGGCAGGTAAAATTTACTATATGACTAGGACTTGAGCAGGCAAATACCCTAATTAAATGTACTTCTTATGAATTTTCTGCCTTTCCAATTTAGTGGAAATAGACCATGTGAAAAAAAAAATACCCTCTCTCAGGACAGGCCATCACACAAGAGAGAACTGGACAGCAGAGGTTTCTGTTCCATCAGGAAACAGAGATGTTTCCTACAGAGATGAGTTTTATATAAAAAAACCTATCACAAATACAAGCCAAATATCCTTAACAAAAAATAAGATTATTCTATCATGATCTGTTAGGCATTCAAATTCATATCAATTACAATCCCACGCCACTGATGTAGCAGCGTTCCTCAAGAAAGCTGTAAGTCCTGTTTTTGTCAAGGATTAGGAAACTCTATGCAGATGACCCAAAAACTTCTTCAAATACAAATAAGACCTTAAAATCTTTTACAAAACAAAAAAAAGGTATTATGAAAATAAAACCTGTTTCGCTAGACACACATTTGGCGAAGAGGTTCTGTATATGCTACAAGTGTATGCTGCTGGTACTGAATGGAATGGCAATCCTGCCAGCACAGCACTTGCCCATTTCTCAACACAAATAACCCAGCGGTTTACTACTCAGAGCAGTATCACTAACACACAGGGGCATCCAAGAGCAAGTTCCTCTTGTTATAATGAGGTACTTACAAAGCAGAGATGCACAATAGCTGAGAAGGAACAAACTTATCCTGCCACAAGGACGTGCTCAAACCTGTTTGGGTTCTGATTTATTTGGCAGGTTCTGGTGTAGTTTGGCAGTTAGCACTGCCACAGGCAGTGCAGCCATACACGTGGATGCAAAACGCAGGTAGCATTGTGCCAAACCTCAGTAGATACTTGTTGAACTCTGTGCATCCAGGACAGCTGAGGTAATGTTGAACAACCACACTACCGACAAATGAACTTCTACAGTAGCATAGAATGAACTCCTGTAGAGTAGCGCTCACTTCTACATGGAGACAAATCATCTCCTTTTTGCATTCTTGGACAAGAACTTTGAACACAAGTAAGAAAAATAATGCAAATATGTCTTTGAGAGTTTCATGACTACCGATATTTCCCTTAAAATGATAGGTTTTGAATCATCTTATGACTGACCAAATAATTCCTGTTTTCTTCTCTGCCAGATTTCTAACTTCTGTGTGTGTGAGACTCACTTAGGAGCATGAAATTTTTCAGATGGAAAACAAGGTTGCCCCCCTACATTCACTTAAGTTTCTCTTTAAATGTATTTATTTCATAGTATATCCAGAAAGCATGATTTTATAGAGATTTAAAGAAATTAATGACTTCGTGTTCAGCTCTGGCACCCTCAGTACAACAAGTACATGAACCTGTAGGAGGGTCCAGTGGACATGTGGTAGAGCATTTCTGCCATGACGACAGAGAATTGGAGGTTATTCAGCCTGGAGAAGAGAAAAATCCCTGGAGAAGTTACTGCAGCCTTTCAGTTCTTAAAGAGAGCTTGTAAGAAAGACAGGGGCAGTCTTTCAAGCAGGGCAAGGGGTGATGGCTACAAACTAAAAGACAAGAGTTTTGGACTAGATATAAGGAAGATTTTTCTTTTTTACAGTGGGGAGGGTGATGAAACACTGGCTTGGATTGCCTTGAGAAGTGGTAGATTCCCTATGTCTGGAAATATTCCAGGTTAGGTTGGATAGGACTCTGAGCAACCTGATCTAGTGGAAAATGTCCCTGCTCACTGCACGGGCTTGGACTAGATGACTTTTGAAGGTGCCTCCCAGCCAAAAGCAATTTATGAATCTTAAAGTTAAGGAGCCAATACATTAATGCAAGTGACTTGCCAAAGTTCACCCACGAGCACCATAGGAGAGCTAAGAAGTAATTGTCTGTATCTCAAAAATCTTAACCAAATGACTATCAACTCTATCACAACTACAACAGACATTCCATCTTACTGGACTAGCAAAGGTCAAGGAACAATGTCATTTGTAACTGAAAATAAAATTGCAATCTTTCTCTTTCCTCACCAGGGAAATCCCGACACAGAAGTGACAAAGGGGACCACACTCTCCTTAGTAGCTAAAGACCGGAAAGGCTTTGGATACATTCTGGAATGCAGAATCATGCAGATTGATAAGAATATAGGACATGTAACTTATGATGCACTGACAATGTCTCCTTAAAGGCAATTCTTTAAGCAATATAAGCTCAATAACCATAGGTCATAAATCAACCCAGTAAGTAAAAGGTCATTGCAGCAGCTCAGAAGGATGTTTTTGGTATAGAAGTACCTGGGTCAGCATTGAAATGAAGCTGTTTCACTAGACTAAATAACAGAGACTTTATTTCTTTTTCTTTCCAGATAAATAAACTACTGCACTTCAATGTCAAGTTCATGACTGAAAAAGCAGATTAACTAATTAGTTGTCCTCATTTAGCATAAAAATATCTGTTTCAAACAAAGTATGAGATTCACCAGTCCAATGAACTTAAAGTTCTGGTCAATTCACAACCTGCAGATAGTATTTTGGTTTTTAAATAATTTGGCCTTGATGGAAAAAGGTTTTGACAAGCTTTTTCTGAAACAAGCCCAGCGCATAGGCTAATGCTGTTATCTAATGAAAAAAAAAAACTTACTCTGTTTTCTACCAAAATAGCATTTGACAGGTTAATGAATATATATATGCTTCTCTTTAGTTAAAAAATTAAGTCTCATTGCCTATGATCTAACCTAATTGAATACAAAGCTTAAGGATATGTTTATCTAAACAAACATTCTATTATCTATCCAACAACAGTAATTTAATCAACTTTATTTAATTCAATCAATTCTTTATTTTATGAAACAGATAATAAGTTGATATAATTGGTCATAATAATGGTTGATAAGTTAATGTTTTTTGTTTGCAGAATTAATATTGAAGCTCTAATATTTTTATTTAAAAGCAATCCACCCACTTTTATGAGAAATAAAAAATGGGCACTTTTTGCAAAATAGAAATCATCCATCTTATTCTCTGTGCGCTAAACCTTAGGAGAAGGTTTTTATAAGAAGTCGTAACCTCAACTCAGTGATATTGAATAAGAATTACACAAGAAATGCCTATTGAAAAAGCAAGAATAAAAAGGTCTACCCACACTTGAGCTTTGTCCACATGGGCTATGCTGGCCCAGACTCTGAACACATACAGTATTTTAAATGGTCTGTCCATCCCAAGCAAAATGAGTATGATTAATGGCTAATTGCTCTTTCTTGTTTGCTATCCTTCACAGGCCATGATATCAGAGTTCCACAAGGGCAACTGTAGTGGGCTGGCCAAAAAGCCTGGAGGGGAAAATTAAATCCCCTTCTTAAGTAGCAGACTAGCAGTCTCCTCCAACAAAGGCTTTCCTTCCCTTGGTGGTAATGTGATTCATTTTCCTATAAAGAAGAAGGCTGGTATTTCAATGCGTAAAGACAGCCATTACTGGGACATTTAACAAGCCTGAAACCTCTGGCTTTCTTGCTAACCTAGATCTGCCTTAAGGCTATCAGAGACAAAAGAGGCCTTCTCCTCTAGCAAGCATCAAAGACCTAATAAAAAGCCAAGAAGGAGTAGGCAGTCAGCTTCTGTGTCAGAAATGCAAAATAAAAATATAATATATGCAAATGTGAGGCATGCAAAAAAAAAATCATGGAACATTGCTTGTGTGTACAGTTGTACTCATAAAACCCGTAATGCACTTTTTGAATTATTCAGCAAGAAGAGCCTGAAAAGCAGCAAAGAAGCTTATTATGTTTGCTTTGCTTCATAGACTATTAGGTGGACAAAAAGAAAAAGGAATTTAGTTACGCTTGCTTATCTCCTAACCTTATAAACTTGGGATTAACAGATCAAAGGAGGATTTGGTTCAGTTGATAGAAAATGGAGCTCTTTTATAGCTGTTTGGTCTCCCTGTCCCTTATGATCAAATAAGCTTAAGCAATTGATAAAATAAACGGGGTTTTGGATTCATGTGTTTTAGTACATACATTTAATATTGGTTATATTGTATTGTATGCTCGTATGTAGAATTAAACAACAAGAGAAGATTAAACACTGCACATCAGGAGTTTATGTATTCTGCACCTGCCTCAACAGAAGAATCCGGTGTAAACACAAGGTACTGTAACCAATATCATTTAATTTGCTTTATGATTTTATGAGGTATGTGGGGCATCCCATATGCTGCAGGTATAAATTATTCTTATCTCTGGTCCTGCCACCAGGCTGGAAATTAACCCACATCTTATGTCCACCTTGTGGCACTGTACAAGGCTGGGACACAGGGAAACAAGTCATGTCTCAGTGGTTCAGGCACACTGCTCCATGCAACACTGACACATGGAAACTCACTATAGGTGACTGGCCATGATGCTGCCCGTTTTCTTCACAGCATTTCAATTTACAATTGCAAGACACCAAATGTGACCTTATGATGGCAATTATTATGTTCTCTTCGTTCACCATCAGCTCTGTTACTTTGCACTGGACTGGAGATGGCTGTAGTTGTGTCAAGATGCAGATGGCTAAGAAATAGAATATCCCTTTAAAGACCTGTACAAAGGCACTGTGAATCAAGATTAAATCACACATGACTTTGAAAGCTAAGGTGAACCCCTTTAGCTATGAATTACCAGAAGATATGTATCACTTTATTAAAGAAAATATCCTCCCATCCACATGTAAAATTGTTTTTCTGAGTCAATTAGGCCACACAATTTTCAAAGTACTAACTGTAAAGATGAATTGAGGAACTTGCCTTACTTTTTCTGTAATAGTTGCTCACACCAGAAACGTGTGGTTTGTTGTGGCTTCAGCACAAAGTTATAGCTGTGATACTATGAGCTGTTGCCCATAGGTAATTTGGATGTGAATTGCACAAACTATCCACCTGTCCTGTTTAGTTAAATAATTCCTGGGACTTTCCAGTTGCACATTAAGGATTGTTAATAACAGAAAACCAGTTATAAAATATGGAAGAAAATGTTTCCCCCCAAGGCTTCAGCATCGAATGTTATTTATGGGTTCAGGGACATTGTAGCCAAGCCAGAACCATTTAAAAACTAGCACAGGAAGAGTCTCTAAGAGATTTTATGAGATCACATTTATTCTGATGTAAGGGTTTTTTTAAGAGATTTACCAAAGTCATTTAATAAGATGTAAGGGACAGGAAGCTCTTTCCAAGGTGGAAAATGAATAACGTATCTAGAACAGATAAAGCAGCAATTCAGTGACTGACCCTTGTTTGGTTAGCTCTTCATCACTAGTGGACAGGGTCTCATCATAGCTGAGTTCATGCCTGACTTTGATTGAGGTTTATCCTAAGTAACATCTAAATCAGTGACTGAGAACAGACACTGTGCTCCGAATGAGAAAGAGACCAACAAGTGAAATCAGAACGGTGTGACATTACTGAATGGACAGATACAACTAGAAAGATCTCAGTCACTGAGATTGCAATGAAAACGTTCTAGGTCCTTTTTGTATCTACAGAATAGCCATGCACACCTTGCAACTTATTTTATGTCACAAAATCAAGGGAAAAATTAAAAAACTTGTGCAATACAAATCTGCCAGAGTTAGTAGATCCAGAATCTGTGGATTTCATGACATCTGTATCAGATTTACTTTTCCTAGTGTGTTTGGGATCTCAGGAGAAAAGAAGGGGAAAAGGAAAGGAGAATAAAAAGAAAAGGAGAAAGGGAAGTGTAAAACTGAAGAGGAAAGCTTAGCAATGCACAGATAAAAAGGCAGTATCTAAGTTTGAATACCAAGAGGACAAGAATGTTTTTCCTAGCTGGAGAACTATCTTAAATCAGCAGATAAAAGGTTGCATTCAAAGCCATATAAATTTTCAGAAATCTTATGTTCCTTATCCATTTAGGCTTAACATTACAAAGAACACATAAATAATATCAGCTGGCTGCAGATTGTGTCATTTCATTCGAATGATGGAGTATTTTTTTTTTTGTTGGAAATATAACAAACACAAGCCAAGCAATCCAATCTTCTCTGCCTACACCATCAATCTACATACAATTTCACTAAACAAATTAAATAGACACCAGGGGGATAAAGCACTCTGTTAGTATATTGTATTATAGAGGTAAACATTAACACTTGCAAGTTTGTTTGGCTCAAGAAGACATCCCAATGGATCACAAATATGTATTCAGGATAACTAGTCTCAAAAATTACCCCCTATAACCTTGTTATTTGTGATCTAAGACAGAAAATAGACATAATTTTGTTTTAGCAACACTACTTGGTAACACTTAAACATACCAGAGGCTGAGAGAGGACTAGATTTCACTTTCTGAATTGTTTATAGAATCACAGAATCACTGGAGCTGGAAGGGACCTCAAGATCTCATCAAGTCCAACCCCCAGTCAAAGCAGGGCTACCCAGTGCACAGGGCTGAATCCAAGCATGATTTGAACATCCCCAGCGCAGGAGAACCCACAGTCTGTTTAGGCAGCCTGTGCCAGGGCTTTGAGACTCACACTGGAAAGAAGTTTGTCCATATTTCTAAATGAAACATCTTGTGCTCCAGCTTATGCCCATTACCCCTTGCCCTGTCACTGGGCACAACTTAAAACAGTCTGGCACGATCCCTCCTACAGCCCCCTGCAGATATTTACAGGTGTGGATCAGGACTCCTCTCAGTCTTCTCAAGGGTAAACAGTCCCAGCTCAATCTTTCCTCATAAGAGAGATACTCTAGGCTGCAAATCATCTTCAGTACCCTCCACTGGACTCTCTCCAGCAGAGATATTTTTAATATAATTCAATTAAAAGAAACACAAAAGTAATATGGTGTCTCTAAATTCAGTTGTGGGTGCTAAGGCACGCAGTATCACTATACAGCAGCTTTAAACACAAGAGTTTTCACTGCACTTTGGTACTCTTTGGACGATGATGTAATGGCTAATTGCTTCATAATAGACCTTCCAGAATTCTACTGCGGTGAAAGCACTGCAAACCCATGGTGAAAAAACAACAGGCACCACACATAGAATAAATGATAGCTATTTTCTTAATATCTGGGTTTCACTCTAAAGTTACTGCCAAGAACAGACACACACCACACATTTTATATCCTGCAGTTAAAGTTCTCAGAAATATTACTAGTTGCTTGCTTTGGCAGTACAACAAATATACCTCCAACATCCAGGTAACTGGATATGGTATTAGTCAAAGCAATTTGCTGAACACAGGCTTTTGTGCTCAAAGTGTGTTACAGAACTACACTGTATCACTAATACATACTGCAGCTAAAAGTCTTCAGAGAAAGAAAGAGAAAGTCTACAAAGCTGGAAATAAGTAAAAAAGAATGTGCAGAGAAATCTTCATGGGCAAGAACTTCAATCTGTAAAATTTTGGTTTAATTATAAAAAAACTCAGTTAAAGATTCTTATAAATACTCCTCTATGAAGGCCTTCAGGAAAGTCTCTGAATATCATTCCCTTGTGCATAGTTTCACTCACACACAAAGTCAGGCAGGAAACAATAACACGGAGGAAGGAAAACCGAGCATGACCACTTTACTGCATGTTACTAGAATGTAGTGTTAACAGATTGCAAGGCTAAGGGGAGCTTGAGAATTAAGTTATTTGAATGGACTGCCATAAAATTCCATGGCCAAAAGGACACTTGTGCAGGTGGAGCCTGCTTGTTCTTTTCCATTGTGGAATTCAGTCTTTTCCAAGTCCCCACTGATCTTCTCTCATTGATTTCATCTACTTCTGCTTACCATATTCAGTTCACTCACCACACACTGCAGAAGAACTCTGTCACAGTAGCAAAGCAGTCTGGATTTTCTTATTCTGTCTCTTTGGACAAATGCAGCCTTTTCTTTAAATATGCACTGTTTTCTGAATTCATTATTTACCTGAATTTCTCACTGACAAGGGAGTCAAAACTTTGTATTCACAGAATCATAGAAAGTTCTAGGCTGGAAGGGACCTCTAGAAGTCATCTAGTCCAACCTCACTACCCTCCTTTGGAGGGTCTTCTGCCCTCCAAAGAACAATATCAAAGTAATTAGTTGTATATTTAACAGGACACCCCAATACTGCAACTGCCACATCCTGCTAAGGATAAGAAAAAAAGTTACTATACAGTATAGTAAAAGTTGATGCAAGTGAGGTTGTCATAGAGAGGTTCCTTCTGTGACAACCAAGGTTGACAACAGCGGCATTGCCAGAAAAAAACCCAAACTGCATCAGCACAGCAATGTTCAAAGAGTAAATGTTGGACAACCAAGGATTATGGAACAGAATGTGCAACTGAAGGACTGTGTTACTGATGACTCATTTACCTCTAACAGCTTGACCTATGACCAGATTCAGGTTCCTGTTAGTGAGTCCATCTTTTGACCCCAGTGATCTTTATCCAAAGGACTAAACTTCTTGGGGGCTACAGCCCCACTGCTGAACCAACCAACACTAAATGAAAGGAACAGAGGCACAGACCAGCTGCTGTAAGAATGAAAGGAGCTAATTGTCATGAATACCTTATCAATCCACAGGTTACCACAAAGTTCATCTTAGAAGTTCTACTGATGTTTTCAATTTACTTGCAAGATTTTAAAATAAAGCAACCAAAATCAGAAATTATAGGAAGTGCCAAACCAATTTATCAAGCACTTTGGGAATAGATTGATAAAGCAAAAGTCTAAACTCAGGAAGTGAAAGTCTAAAAGCAACAACCTGAAATTGAACCCAGGTGGCACGAGGAAGGTAACACAGACAAGAACTACAAGATAACACAGGAGAGAAGATCCCAAAAAGCAGCTCATCACTAAATCATTTCAGCAGTAAATATTTTGTGTTTCATCACTAAAAGGTCTTTACCGGCTACACTTATCTCAGCCCCTTGGTCCTCATCGTCATTATGTTTCACGTCTTTATGATGATTTATTACCTTTAACGACTACGGGAGGGACGGGAGAGGAATGTTATTCCTGACTAAATTGATAAAACCTACAGATAGTCAGCAGAAGTCACTCTATGGCTGAAATGGTGAAATACAGAACAGCCCAGAACACTCACAACTGGGAAGGGACGGTCTTTTGCGCTTCAGTGGTTAACAGACTGCAAAGCTGGCCTGGGAAGGTGGAGGAAAATGAATATTAAAAAAATACAAAGAATGAATTATTCCTGAACTGTAGAGCATCCCATACTCAGATACTTAGGACATGAGGCAAGTTGCTTCAGAGACAAAGCACCATATGGAGTACAAGAAGAAACAAAGAATTAGTCAAGAAAGAAAATTACAAGGTCTTAGTGAGTCTGAAAAAGCTCCATACAAGGATTCAGTGCTGATATGCTTGAACTCTGGTGAACGACTGAGGGTTTTTTTCTGAGTTGCAGACTTGCCATGCATGAGAACTATGCACCTGAGAGTTGCAGTGAAAACACACCAGCTATTAAGCATTCACTTCAGACAGCACGAATATTTTAATGGGACCAATTAGGAGAGCATCTAACTGCTGTCATTTACAGGATTTTCTCTGAGTCTGAAGCTCAACTATAGATCTACATTTGTGAAGTCACAAAATATTCATTTTTTGTGCTATTTATTTGTATTTTTTAAAACCCAGCTATGCAATTAAGATGCTGATAGCATTGTTACTAGCAAAAAGAAAGCTCCTCCATTTCTGTTAGCATATTACAGATCTCAGGGGGGCTTTTACAGAAAACAAAGATGTTTTTACTTAACAGTTGGCCATGAAAGATACTTTTCCCAGGCAATTCTGGGACTCTGGAGACAATCTATGTTAAAAAGTGTAATGTTCATTCAAGATTCAAGTAGATTTTTTCTATGTGCATCCAGAAGACAGATAATAATACTGCTTAACTGATGGAAAACAGACTCATAGCTAAGTAAAACAGCACCAAATATATATATATATTTTTTTATTGGTATTTTTGGAATATACCAAAATTAAACACCTATTCTTGCTTCTGGACATGAGATCCCAAAACCATTTTTACTGGTAAACTTGGTCTATGTTAGAATAACATAGATAAGTTCCCAAATATTCTGTAAGACCTCAGTGGTTTCCAAAGAGAAAAATCAGAAGCTTAGTTTAAGGTGTCAGTGTGTTTACTTCACATTCCTTTTCAGGAAAGAAAAAAGCATGGAGGATGTCAAAGGGAGTTTTTTTAGTAAAACCAAAAGATCCTGATTAATATGTTTATGTAATCCTGATTGATTTTTCTCTTCCAGAAAAAATGTTTGGATTCAGGATGTTTCATTTCAACAGGCATACCTTCACCACATGTTTTCTTTGAGTATTCTTCAAAACAAATAATCAAAAAATAAAAATCTTGCATGCAAACATTATTTCTGCACTCAGAATTTTCCAGCCCCAAACTATCTGTGTAGTGATTAGTTATTAATAACAGAAAGTTACACACAGCTAGAAAAGGATATGTGGCTAATACCATACATATATCACATCCTAATAAGCTAGAGTAAGAAGGATGGAGCACTCATTTTTAATTCATATTCTTAACTTATAATCTCCTATCCCATTCTTCATACAGCATAACTTTCTACTAACCAAACTCATATAACTGAAAGAGGCAAACATAAACTAGATAGACATAAATATAGATAGGATTTGTGAAGATTTCAGACTCTTAGCCAAAAACATCATCATAAATGTTCATTTCTATCACACAAACGTATTAACATATCTAGTATTTACATCTGAGAAAAAATCATTACAATTATAAAAGTTTTTAAAGAGCTGTAAATCAGTAAGGAAGCTTCAATATCTACCATTTAAAGATTTACAATGCACACAGTTAATCACTATGCAGGAATTCATAGGGGGATGCAGCTACTTAACAAGCTACATTTACAAAGGAAAAATATGCAAGTAGGAAATAAAAGGGGAAATTTTGCTCATCATATATTTGCCTATTCTTTTCAAATTTGTAGCAGTTTGGTTGAAAATCATCCCAAAAGTAACCTTTGAAAAGAGAGCATGCAAATTCACTTTTTAAAATGTTAATTGAAAACAAAATGTAAGATGACGATGATGATTAGTGTGGTGTTGAAACACTTCTTTATGGAAGCTGAGCTTGAGTGCTGCTCATTATAAATTTTTTCCCCTAAGTTTTCCACAACTTCTACCTACTTGTTGGGAAGTAAAGTAAGTATCTTCTAAGAAGAGGAAATCATGCATCCAAAATGTACATTTGCCAATGGCTTTTACATGTTTTACTGAAGATAAGTCAGCAGTGACCCACACCAGCAGCCTGTTTCACAGCAAGCTCCTAAGAAAATCTGGAAACCTGCTGAAGTAGCCCATCAAACTTCTTCCAATTTACATCAATTTCAACAGGTTACCACAAGAATTAGGTAACTAACCATGTTCACTACCTGCTCTGCTCATTGGTCTTCTATTGCAATCTTGAATATCTCAACACATTTGAAAATATCATCCTTATTGCCTGTATAGATACAGGTTTTTGCCCACTCATTGCCCTCTTCTATGTCTTCTGTGCAAGTGAAATAATACATGTTCCTGAAGCTCAGGCACCTAATTAATACCATGATGATTTAATAATTGCATATCATAGGATCATAAGATGTTAGGAGTTGGAAGGGACCCAAAGAGATCATCGAGTCCAACCCCCCTGGCAGAGCAGGACAAAACTATCTAACACAGATCACAGAGGAACATATCCAGGCGGGCCTTGAAAGTCCCCAGAGAAGGA
>JAOXOE010028429.1:0-16166 GCA_028565055.1 Phoeniculus purpureus | reverse complement strand
AAATAAAGCGCAGTGTCTTGAGCTTATGCGAGAGGCGATACAAGAGCAAAATAATAACTGCTCAAGCTACATATCAAGTATTGCGCCAGAAGTGACTGATGAGGCGGAAATGTTTACAGGTTATATGCTGCTAATAAGTGAAAAAAGCGTTCAAACAAAAGATAGTAATACACTAAATATTCGTCAGAAATTTATTAATGGCTTTGTTCGTGATATTTACTCTCGTATCTACCGTTCTTTTAGACTGTATAGCGACAGCTGCTTATTCTAAAAAATGGTATCGTCAGTAGTAACCATTACTGACGATACCATTTTTTGTATTTATAACTACTGAAAATGGGGGTGTGCTTCAATGGATTTGCTGGTAAGGCGACCAGTTATCTGTTGCAGGATTTAAAAGGTGCAATATCACTCATAATAGACACATCAACACGGGGCTAGCCCATCTGATAAACCAACCAAATATTTTAAAGGGATAAAGATTATGAAAACCATCGCAAATTCGACATCTAAAGAAGTAGCCAAATACTTTCTACTATTCAAAGCAAATGAAGGAAAATACACTAATGGTAAGTTTTATTCGGCAGGTAACACGCACGTAAGAAGAAATAATGATGTGGTTACCATCGAAGTTAGCGGTAAAACTATCCTTACTGCCACGCCTAACGCCATTACAGGCGAATATGACTATGAGGTAGACTTGCGTAATTCGACTGCCTTAAACCGCATTGTAGGCATACAAGAGGCGCTGGATTGGGATTTCTCTTTAATTTGGCATGAGGGTTGTTGTTATATTAAATCCAAAAAAGAGGGGGCTGAACCAAAGAAAGTAGGACGATTAAAAAGACTCACAAAACAACAGCTTTCTGATATAGCCAATAGCTAGTAATCAAGTTGTTATTCATGAGGGTGTTTACTTAGAAACGCCCTTTTCCAACTTATTGTATCGTACTTTACAATAATGTTTAATCCTAATCCAGCTCTCATAGTAACCAATAACTTCGGAAGTCGCCGTAAAGATTTGCTGGCATTATATTTCATTTATTTATTCATCGTCCGTGCCAGCCATACCACAATACTCTTAACTACTAAAAATAGGGGTGTGGTCAAACAATTTAGGCTGGCAAGACGACCAGTTATTTATTGCAGAATTAGCAAGTCGCAAGAACCGATATAATAAACCCATCAAGACGGGATAGCCCAGTTGATAAACCAATTAATTTTTGAGGGTCAATACTATTATGAAAACATTTGAAGTTACCTTGTCTGAAAGACGTTCTGTCACACAAACCATTCAAGCTAAAAACATGGAAGATGCAGAGCAACAAATGATTGATGAGCATGCTACAGGTGGATTGGATTTTGATTATTACGATAACCTTGAATGCAACACCAAAGAATGCGTAGAGATGAGAACTATGACAACATATAACGAATTAGTAGAAAGTTTCTTAAACCACAAGCCTAATGTAATGAGCCGTCAGTTAATGGTTAATCTAATTGAGAAAATTGGTGGCGAAAAAAAATTCCTAGAGACATACGAGTATGTTAGTACGGATTACCACTTCACAGGCATCGAAGGTATCTGTGAGGAACAAGATGTTGTTGATATTCTTAATGAGAATTTCAATGACATCAAAACCACTTTTGACAATATGGCCGCCATACAAGATGTTGGCACTGGCATTGAGTATATTCTTTCAGATAAATCGCTTGCGCAAGACTTTGGCTTAACACCAACACAGATTACGGACTCATTCTATGCGCCGCTAGATAGCTCTGAGCAATCCACATCTGAGCGCATATCACTGTGCTTTTGGATAACCAACGAGCTTTATTATGCTCTTTGTAGTGGTTTTTCCAAATATACGCTAAAGAGCAAAGCCTCAACGTACAGTGACAGCATTCAAGCCTTTATTTTAGCAAGCGACATGAGCGATAGCCTAGCTATTGCCACTATTGAACAATTTGGCGGTGAAGAAATCTTTTTAGAGGTATACAAAGAGGTTATTGCTGATGGTATTCAAGTAGGCTATGGCAACTGGTTTGGCCACCAACACATCGATATTTTCTTTAAAACGCATAAGTCCGACATTATTGATTTTATCAATGAAGAAGCTAAGAAAATGGGGCTGGATTCACACTTAGATCTTATTTCCCACATCAGTAGCACTAAAGATATCGAAATTATTAAAGAAGCGCTAACAGATGGTTATCAAAACGAGCCAAGCAATAATAAGACCTATTTTAGTATCATTAGTGCCATGACCTCCTTTGTGGCAGAAGAAGCCACCCGTAATTACGCCACTCTCTCAGGTGAAGAATTTTAGAGGTATTTAACAACACTGCGCAGAAGTCCCACCGCTTCTAAAGCGGTGGGCAGTTCATCCAGTCAATTTCAGTGCTGAATTTGGGCGACCTGCCAGCACCAATATAAACAAACAGGAATAAAACTATGAGCACAGCAACTAAAAACACCAATGCAATGACACCGAAAGATCTAGGCAAAGAAGCATTAATTATGGGTGAAAACTTACTATCTGCCAAAAAAAGACGTTATCTTCGTCAACACAAAATATGTGTCGGTGCCGTGAAGTCAGTAAACGTTGAGAATCCACGCCATAAAGCAAAAACCACATGGATTGGCATAGACCGATTACTAGGCGAACCCGAAGGGCAGCCAGCAATACTAGCAGCTGATGGTTCAGAGTTAAGAACCATTAAGGCACTTGCCACCCGCATACTTGCCAGCAGTGGTAAAAATATTGACGATTTTTACTGTGGCGGCATTATCAATGAGGGCCATCATCTATACACCTTAGTTGATATGGACACCAAGCTAGATCTTAATGTTAATGGGTTTATCTATATTGCCAAAGACGATATCACTCAAATGCACAGCGGCAATAGCCATAATTTTGGCGAGAAAGAAATTGCCGACCTGCATGCTGCTATGGCCAACGGGATTTTTGCATGGGAGATTGACGAATATAAGTGCTGGGTATATGGCAATGTTTACGATGTGACAGTTTGTGTTAATAACAGTTCAGCAGTGCGTATCAGTAAAACCCTTGAACACTGCTATAACATCGAAAACCTAGTCGAACTAGAAGTATCTGACGCCGCTGACAGTATTATCACCGCTATTGACAATACCGATGGCTCTCTAAAAGTAACCCTGCAAATGGATACCGATAAAATTCATCGTAACTACCTTGGCTATATTGTTGATGGTATTGAGCAAGAGTTTGATTTTGC
This sequence comes from Phoeniculus purpureus, assembly GCA_028565055.1. Classification (NCBI taxonomy): domain Eukaryota; kingdom Metazoa; phylum Chordata; class Aves; order Bucerotiformes; family Phoeniculidae; genus Phoeniculus; species Phoeniculus purpureus. Next base: position 12,908 of record JAOXOE010028429.1, on the reverse strand, counting down.
ACTCACGCTAGGCAGCACAACGGAAAATTACAATACAGGCGAAATGACACTTGTACTACTACCGCAAGAGATACCTGTTTTTCAAGACCTTATTAACAGCTCAGGATTCCATTTAATTGACTTGATGCGCAAACACAGCGCTGATGCTGATGGTAATGAGCCTCATGGGGCGTGGGATACGGTGAACATGCTGATGAATCCACTACCATTCCATGAGTGGTCAGATGTAATGCAAAGCGCATTATTAAACACCCTGTTTGATAGCATTCATTATGTAAAGGTGGTTAAGTTTGAGCCAGTAGGCAAACCCAAAGAGGCAAGGGAGTTTATTTAGTGCCGATTTAAAGACTTAAGTATCAATAGCGCTGACGGCTAGAACCATCAGCGTACAGCAGTCAAAACATTCGAAGGAGCAAACTTATGATAAGCAGCAAGCACTACGATGAAGTAGCCACCAAATATGTCAAAGAAGAAACAATCAAAGCGCTTGTAAAGCACAACCTAAAACTAACCCTTACCAAGTCAATCAACGCCGTCAATCCGCGCCAGCATCGTAAAGCCACATGGGTTGGCGTTGATATTATTACACCTGATAGCTTATCGAGTAGCCATGAAAAACACACGACTTTCAATGAATTAGCAGTAAGCTACTTTAATATCACCAATCAAAATATGACTGATTTTTCTTACTGGGGCGTAAATGACGAAGGTAGCAGTGAGTTTTGCGCGGTAGAGCCTAGCGCTAAGTGTACTTACAAATCCCGTGGCATCATATTCATTAGCAAGGCTACGATTAAAGACAGTCCGTTAAGCAGCAATAACGCCTTTGAGTATATCAAGAAAGAAGTAGGCATCTATACGAACTGGGTTCACAATAATGTGTTTGATGTGACTGTGAGTACGATGGACGGCACTATCAGTGAGACTGTTCATAACTGCTACCCAGCAGGAGGCATTATTAATGACGTAGTAAGCCACGCCATTGAAGTAATAACCAATGCTATCGACCATAAAGAAAACTCAATGGCATTGGTGCTAAATATTGATGACGTTTCATTAGATGAGGGTGTAGACCCAATTGGGTACGTCTTTGATCACTTAGATTCGTTCTTTGGCCCAAGAATAACAGTTGGAAGCACTAATTTTAACAAAGAAACAGGGGAGGCAAAAATTGTTTTCTTACCCTCAGAATTACCAAGCTTTCAACAGGCAGTTGACCATATAGAACACTACTTCATAGACTGCATGGAGTCGTACATCAGCAATCAAGAAGAAGCCACCGAACTTGAACCGTGGCTGCTGGTTAAAATGCTATCGGGTGTGATTAAATTTGAGGATTGGTCCACTGTGATTCAAAATGCCTTTTTATGTGCGCTGTTTAATTCCATTATTGATGTCACATTCAAGAGTGCTGCGTGGCGAAATACAGACACGCCAGCCTAGTCGTTGACACCAAAGGTTAGCCTTGACCACAAAGAGGCGCCCGATGACATCAAGGAAAGCATCTTTGCTTACAAGCTTTGATGCTTTTTTTGACTGGCAGGTGCATGCTGTAACTACTAAGAGTGGCGGTATGTGTTTTGAGTATTATCGATATAATACCACTCATCGTACTGATGACTTAGTAACTTACAATGACGTTTATAATAGACCTACAAACCAAATATATAGGACTAAAGATTATGAGTATTGATTTCAAGAACGATATTGAGCTAGACAAATTCCTTGACGAGAAAAAAGAAATTATTCCTCGCACATTAAGTGAAAATATACTTACAGCGTTTGGTGGTCTTGATGGATTGATTGGCGATTATAATGCAGTGAAAGACAATGGCATTCATGGTGCTCATGGCATGGTAATTACCACTGATGCGTTGACTGCCTTGTATAAAGATAATAAGGACGAGTTCAATCAAGTTGTTAGCCGTATGGCAGCAGATGCAGGTTTTAACTCAATCGCTGGATATGTTATGACCTATGCGTTTGATGAAGATTCAGACGTAATTGACGGTACAGAGGACTGGGAAACTGCCGTAATGAAATCTAAGGACGATGTAATTGCAGTATCACGCTTCATGGTTTGGGTAGTAGCGGAGCAAATTTGTATGTTTTGGGAAAAGCGAACTTAATATTATTGTAGTTAAGGATTTAATAATGAAAAACCATGTGAGCGTACATAATTTATCAACAGCATTGAGCAAGCCTCTCCCAATATCATTGTTTGTTACAGGCTATGCAACAGGTTATAACTCAACCATGAGTAGCGAACTAGCCCTGGCATTGGTAGGGTTGGCTGGCGGGTACAAAGAGGTATTTGATTATTCAGAACAGGTCGTAAACAATCTTAACAGCAATGATAAAGGTAAAGCCTTAACAGAATCAGAAACAGAAGTTTTTTATGCTGACAATAGAGAGTTGATTATTGATTTTCTAACAGATGTTGCAAAGCAGGACTACAAAATGAGTTTGTTGGATTATATAAATCAGGAATACTACAACATGAATGGAGACGATGACTCCATTTCACGAGTGTTATTTTCAGATTTCGATACAGCTATTCAGCACGGCATAGAGCGAGATTCAAGAAAAAGACTATTTATAGTGCAAGACTGCCTAACCAAAATGTTTGACAGTATTTACCTAAATTTATTGCAACCTAACCAGCTATAAACTACCCACCACCTAAAGAGGTGGTGGATTCTTTTTTGTTAAATGGCCGCAGACAAAACATACCAACAACACCTTAACTACTAAAAATAGGGGAATGCACAAGAGATTTGGCTGGCAGGACGACCGTTTATCTATTGCAGGATTAGGAAGGTGCTAAATCGCTTATAATAAACCCATCAAGACGAGATAGCTCTCTTGATAAACCAACCACTTTTATAGGGAATACTATTATGTCAAATCAAGAATTTTTAAACCAAGCCGTTGTCACTCAATCATCAGTTGAAAGCTACTCAGTAGGAAAGCCAAACGGCGCTACTGCTGACGACATTCAAGTAACAGTCATTGGTGATACCTTAGCGTACACAGGTGGCTATGGAAACGCTATTATGCGCATGAGTGGCGCAAAGGGTCTTCTAAGTGTTATTGGGGCGCACAGCAGCAATGAGTATCTGTTAAGCAAGGTTATCGCTAGTGACATGGAAGCAAGTGAGGCAAGACAAGCTCTTATGTGCGATGTCCTTAGACATCTAGCGGCTGCTCAGTAGCATTATTAGCCTACCACTGAGATAAGGAAGCCGCGCCAGTGCGGCATTCCTTGCTAAGAGGTTGTTTTGCTTACTCAGATATTTCACAGGTAACTACTAAAGATAGGGAAATGCCTTAAAGGTTTGATTGGCAATAATGCCACACAGCGCTCTATATATTACGGATATGGCTAGTCGCTTATAATAGACCTATCAAGACGCAACTAAGGACTAAGGATATGACCGCCACATCAGAATTAAGTACACAGGATTTTATTACCGAATTTGGGCAGCATGAGCTTGTTGTTGAGTTCAGCACAGAGGCTATCGAGGCCATACTAAATCAATATAAACGGGTACGAAGTGAAAGCGATGATCCAGCAGCTATTACTTGGGAACCATTTTTTAACGATGCTTTAGAGTGGTGCGCTTCGGGTGTTGTTTACGAACTTGGTAGTGAAGTAAAAGAACACGCCAGTGAAATTATCGGCATGATTCGTTCTAATGCTATTTGCACGAACAACGAGGTCAAAGAAGCAATAGACACTTGGGACGGTGATTTAAGTAGCGAGGAACTATTACAGTTCTTACGCCCTCATCTAATGAAGTCAGCTGATTATTTCAACAAGGTTGCAGCCGTTCTCGCTCGTAAAAATAATTTTAAAAAGCTAGACAATGATAAATACCTTATTTTAGGCGCTTATTAGGCATTGTTCATTGCCAATGGCTGCCGTCTGACAAAGATCGCAGCCCTTTTTTATACTTCATCGTAGCTGGCAGGACGAGCAGTTATCTACTTTAGAGTTTACAAGGTGCATAATCGCTTATAATAAACCCATTAAGACGGGATGGCCCACTTGATAAACCAACCACTTTTTAAAGGATAAAGATTATGTCTACACCCACCATCGTCACTATAGCGACCAAGTTGGTCAATGATCGTTTTAATTTTTCGCCATACGAGCCAACACTTATCAGCAAAGCCAACTCTAATCTTACGACCGATATCTTAGCGGTTTTTGGTCATGATCAACTTTCTTCACCATTCCCCGCTGATGATACATTTAAGCCAACCGATGATCAGCTGGCGCTATTATTTTTTAATAATAAATCAGCTTTCTACAAAATAGCGGGGCAGTTGGCTCATTCTGTTGGTAGTCAAAATGCGTATGAGTATATTCGCCGCCTAGCGCATACCCCGCCTTACACGACTCCTAAGTCAGCCCTTGTTAGTCGCTACGAAGTTAATGCAGTGAAAGAGCTTTTTCGTTTTGATTACAAAGGCGAGCTTATCAAAGAAGATCGCATAATGGTTGAAGCGCTCATTTTTGATGTGGTTAAGGGTATACGTCAGTGTTATTGGCACCAAAAAAGCTTCATACCATTCTAAATCTTTCAACGCATGGGCGGCATACAATGCCACCCATGCGGCCTAATGAGTAGCGGTTAGGCCTAACTACTAAAAACAGGGGGATGTCGTTCTAGCTAGGCAGGTTTTGATGGCTGTTTGGTTTGATAAAAGGTTTAGTGTTTTGAATGTCTTTATAATAGGCACAATAAAGAGAAACAACATCGCCTATAAATTTTACATTAAGAATATTGACTGGCTAGTTTTTATATTAATATTCCCTGCATGTCTAATCTTATAGGTGGTAAAATTCACGCTTAAAAAACAGGGCGCAATATTAACTGTAATTGATAGTTTTAGAGGACTAGACAGTAAATGACAACTGATAAAATACCACTTGAGGTAGATGAGTTCCTTGCAGAACATGGCAAAGACAAGAGTGTAGTTGGCTTTAGTCGTGAGGCTGTTGGTGTAATTCTATCTTATATTAAATCACACAAAGAAGGAGGTGAAAAACCTTGTGATTGGCGGGTTTTCTTTAAGAAGGCAAAGGAGGTATGGGCAGAGGGTGTTATCGCTATTCCGAGAGATAGGCTTAAGCTAGATGAGAAAGATATTGAGCGTTTAGACAAAATTAAGCAACTCAAAGAATCAGGTAAGCGTTGCTCAGAGTTGGTCTATGAGGCAGCAAGTATGATTGCTCATAGTAATTCTTTTACTTTTTTATCCAAAGGGCGGTTTCTAGTCCCAATAGACTAGAGGCAAATAGTAATTCACTTTTAAGTATTAATGCATTTAATTAAGAGAAATAGTAATGAAACAAGTTAAAAAAGGCTTTTCAGTAAAACAGCAATATAAGCGCGGTAAAGGACTTGTCGGTATGACTACGACAATTGGTGGAGCGTTCCGTGCCATGCATCGCATTGGTGCATTTAAGAATCCACCACGGGAAAAACTGCCACCTTACGTGCAGACATTCTGCCGAAAAATGGCAGCATCTTTTGATATTGATGTAGTTCAGATTGAACCTGTGCCACAAACACACGGCTTATGGGCGTCCAACCATTTGTCATGGATGGATATTCCTGCTGTTGGTAGCGTTAGCCCAGGTTTCTTCTTAGCAAAGGCGGAAATGGGCGAATGGCCTATCTTTGGCGCATTAATGAAAGCGTCAGGTCAGCTTTTAATTAAGCGCGGATCAGGTGATGCAAGTGAAGTCACCACACAATTAACTGGCTTTTTAAAAGACGGTTATTCGATTATCTTTTTCCCAGAAGGCACCACCACTGATGGTAAAAGCATTAAAAAGGTCCACGGAAAGCTATTGAGATCAGCTATTGATGCCAATGTGCCTGTTCAACCAATTGTTGTCTGTTATGCAAATAAAGACGGTTCGCTAAGTGATGCACTACCGTACTATGGCAAACTAACAATGAAAGACAGTATCAAAAAGGTACTCGACAGCAAAGATGTGACGGCATACGTCTTGCCATTAGAAGCCATTGATACCACTAACGGTGATATTGAAAAACTAACAGAGGTATTGCAAAAACGCATGGAAGATGGCTTGCTTGAGCTACATGAAAGAGTAGCCAAAAAACAGACTACACCAATGCGCAAACAACAAAGTAACGCGCCAGTCAAAAAAGCGGCATAAGAATACCAATTGTTCAAAAGAGCCTAGCTATAAAGCTAGGCTCTTTTTTTGCGTGACTGATTACCGCTGACTACTGAGAATAGGGGAATGCCATACAGATAAGACAAGACAAAGAAAACCCCAACATAATGTCGGGGCGTGGTGCTGCACGTTAACCTTTTGGTATCAAGTCTCCATAAAACCTTTAAGGGCTTTATAAAAACCAATAGGCTCATCCAAAGGAATGGCGTGACCTGATTTTGGAAAAATGATTTCTGTGGCGTTTGGTAGCATTTTGGTAGTCTTAGTCTGCCATTCAAGGTCATAGAGTTGTGAACGACCACCAATTAAATTTACTACTGGGATAGATAGATTTTCAGCTGTATCACGAAAATCGTAAGGCAAGTCCAAATACGCCTGTAAACAGCGCATTTTATGTTTCCAAATATCGTGAGTATAAGTTGCAAGTTTCTTATCGGGTTGGCGCGTTTTCACCTTGATAAATACGTGTGAACGAGGGCGACCCGCTGACATTAAAGAAAAAGCTCGCTCAACATCGGTTGTTTGGCGTTTCAAGCTATGAGGCAGCTTAATAAAATCGTCAACATGAGCGTAATCTGTACCTGCCTCTAGTAGGTTTCTGAACATACCAAAGACTTCGGCTTGACGGGCGCCAAATAAACCACCTTGCCAATCATCTTGATTGTGAATAGTAGGGGTTTGGTCAATATTTAGGTATCGAGAAACACGATCTGATCCATAGCGACTAAAGTATGACCACATTACTTGCGCACCCATAGATATTGCGGCAACTGGAATAGAATCCATGTTACGGCGGAAACAGATACTTTCGATAACTGCATTAATATCCTGAGCGTATTGATCAAGAAAGTTGAACTGGGTTAATGTGACATCCTTCGCCAAGCCAAAACCACGCATGTGAGGCAGAAAAATTTGATATTTTTTAGTCAGGGGCAAGATGAATGGTAAGAACTCACGAGCGTCCATGCCAAAAGCATGAACTAAAAGCAAGGGTTCGCCATTACCAATAACGGTTACTGGCATAGTGCCAGTTTCACAATTAGGAATTGCAACGTGACGAATGGTTGTGCGTTTAGATTTTGGGATAATTGCCTGTTTCATATATAGCTCTTTACGGTAGGTGATCGGGTTGTTTTATAACGCCTATTATATCATAAACGTGCCAAAATACCATAGGAAAGGCATGGTTATCTTAGTTTAATTTGCAATTAAATATCGCGCCAAGCTACTAAAGACGGGGGTATGCCATGAAAATTTGGTGGATTATAGCACTTAATATTTTTGTAGATGGTTGTTTGGCAAGGTTTTTATTTAAAATAATTGACAGGATTATTGTTATATAAGTAAATTGATAGCTATTTTGATATTCGAGTAAATGGATTATCGATATCAAGGGTTTTTTATTAAGCATAAATATTGTTTTAATTGTAAATTGCAGAATTAAAATGGTGCATTTTATATATTATAGTGTTATAATGATCTTATCAAGATGGGATGGCCCACTTGATAAAACAACCATTTAAAAGGGAAAAAAACATGTTTGACAAAGACCTTCAAGAAGCAATCCGAGTTTCAAATGAAATCCAAAAAATAACGGACGCTGTAATGCACGACAACGTTATTATCGCAGCTGTTATGGGTTTCTTTGCTTACAGTACAATGATTGCTTTATTAGCCTTGCAGACGATACGCTCATTACCAAGCTCTACAACAATTAGCCAGATTATCATCGCTGTTATTTTATTTGTAGTGTTAGGTTTTATCGGAGCCGCATTGAATAAGCGACATCACTTCAAAGGAAATGAGCACTTATTCGATTAAGCGCTCTATCCGCTAAAAGAAACACTCTCAACAGAGAGTGTTTCTTATTTAGTACAAAAATCGCTTTAACTACTAAAAATAGGGGTGTCGGCTTGTAAAGAGAGCTAAAGGAACGTACCATCTGTCATTTTATAAACACTTAAGGCATGGTTGTAGCATAATAGACGTAGATATCTCAATTGAGATTCAATACTAGAAGGGAGCACCCTTTTAGAACAACCACATACCAATAGAGGCAGAATATTATGTTTAAAAAATCACCCACACGGAAAAGTACATTTCTTAATTCATTATTAGGTTTTGGTGGCAGTAGCGCTCAACAGCGCTTAAATGAAAGTCGCCAAGCACTCATGCTTCAATTCCCAGCTGATACGAAGCTGCAAGCAGTGCAGGTAAAACGCCACAACTAAAAATTCCAAGCCAAAAAAAAGCGCTTATCAATAAAGATAAGCGGCTAGGTGAAACATTGTTATTAGCAGGTGACTACAGTTGGCTATCCATATAGTCAATAGCTTTTTGAACAGTGGTCAATTTGGCAGAATCTTCATCAGGGATTGAGATACCAAAATCGCTCTCAAATGCCATAACAAGTTCAACTAAATCTAATGAGTCAGCGCCAAGATCTTCCATAAAAGACGCCGCGCTATCAATCTCGCTTGCGCTTGCAATACCTAGTTGTTCAGCAACAGCTGCTTTGACTCGTTTTTCGGTGTTCTCGCTCATAATTGTCCCCTAAAGATTAAATAGTGTGCAGTAAAAAAGAATTGCATTATGCCACTTATAATAATCATTGCAAGCGTTAAAACTGCGTTAAATTGGAAATCACTACTAAAAATAGGGAAATGCGAAAACGGTTGTCGGTACCAGGTTGTTGATGGCAGTATTTAGGCTTTTACTTTTTATATTTTTGAGATAATAACACTGTTCAGCGGTAGATATTACATTGAAAAATAAGAGGTAAGATTATGCAAAACAATATTCATGATTTGAGTTTTTTAGCCTTCGGTGAAGCATTAGCAAGCGGCAAGATAAATAATGTAGATACTGTTTTAGATTTAGACTTGATTAGAAATATAACTAATGAGCTTTCACCGATACATGATATTGAATACTTGGTTGAAGTATATGCTGATACTCAAGATATATATTGTGGCTCAGAATATACGACCAATGGTTGTATTGAGTTCTTCATTAATAACAAAGAAAGTCTTGTCGCGCTGGCAAGTCATCTTGCAAATGAAGTCAATAGTCAGTCACCCGCGCATTATTTGCATAACACAATGGAAACTGTTTGCGATCTTAATAAAATCTCTAATGTTCTAGCTAATGGTGACAAGGCGCATCAAAATGACCCTGACGATGAGAGTTTGTATGCAGTTAGTGAGTGGTTGTTTAGATCGGCTCTAATGCAGCTTATGGACGCATATACCGATCACAAAACAGAAACGCACTAGCATCAAAGATTGGTCAAAAACAGGATTGGCTCTAAAGGTTAGCCTTTAGGTCCAAAAAACAACTAATAGCATCACACAATATAGGAATACCCTCATGGCAAGCAAGCCAAAAACCGTACTAAAAACGACATCAAAAGCCGCCGCTAAGGTTGTTGATATTGATTTGTCAGCGCAAGAGCTAAAAGAAAAAACGGACTTCATGGAAAATCATGTTGGCCACGCCAAACCCTTATTGTCTGATGCTGTTATTAAGCAAATGGGCGGTTGGACTTTGTTTTCCATGTACGCACACGATGCTAGCGAGTGCGGTGTTGACTTAGGATTTAAGGGGTTTAGCAAGGAAAGTGAGTGCAAGGTTTTTTTCTCTGAAAACAAGAAGCTCTTAAAAGACTTTTATAAACCAAAGACGGCCAAAGCAAAAAAAGAAGCAGAACAGGCGGATTTGCTAGGCTCATTAAACAACTCAATCCAACAACCTTTCAGTGAGACTGAAATTGCCGAAATATTTGGTAGTAAAGCAAAAGTTGTGGTTGAAAATGAACCCGATACCCCTCTACTTGTTAATGAGGATTATGACGATGTTGATATGGAAGTTAAACAACCAGCCTCAGTGAAGCAAGATATTGATATCACTGTATGGTTAGCACGTAATGCCGCGCAACACATGGTTGACGCTTACAGTTACCTACATTCAGATCGTTATGAGGCCGACATTGTTGCCCAAGAGACTATCGTTGATGAATTGGATGAAGATTTGGTATCTGACGAAGAAGATATCGATGATACCGTTGAATGAGGCCGTGATACCTAGTATCAGACTCTAGCACTCAAAAAAACACCTCATAAATGAGGTGTTTTTTTTGATGAGCTTTTACCAGCTTGAACCCGCACCACCGCCACCAGAATCGCCACCGCCAAAACTACTACTTGAACTACTACTTGAACTACTGCTTGAGCTACTACTCGAACCCCCGTAAGAGCTGCTTGAACTACTGCTTGAGCTACTACTCGAACCCCCGTAAGATCTGCTTGATCTACCACCATAAGAGTTATAACGACCAGGCGAATACCCACTATTATGACGCGAAAGAAATTCATCATGATCATACGATAAGCTAGGCTTAGGCTTGACCTTAGTAAAATCAATACTGATGCTTACTCGTTTACTTTTAAAATCGCCGCAATTAAAACAGCAGGTCACATCAATAGTCGCTTCGGCGGTTTTTCGCCAGTCGCTCACAACACCTTTGAGCTTTTCATCTTTTAGTGATCTTGTTCTATCTACATTATCAGCGTAAACATTAAGATAATTTCCTAGATTCATGGTTTGTTTGATGAAATCATACTTAGATTTCTCAGAGCAGAATGTGCATGTAGAAAGCGCTTTTTTTAATTTAACATTTGAATTGATATAAGAGCAGTTGTTGCACATCAAAATATCGATATCAGCCACATCCGCCGCCAGCATTTTGCGTTGATAATAAGACAAGTGCAAATCTCTTGAATCAGATCCGATAACTGATGTTTGATAGGTATTTTTTCGACAATCAGCGCAGTAATTTTTACCATTATTAGGGTCGAGTTCTGCTTTAACCGCTTTGATTGCGGCACGTTGCTTATCTATCGTAGCCGCATAACGATTTATTTCAGCGCGTTGCTTCTCTATATCGTATTGACTGGCTTTTTTATGGCTACCAAAGCCTCGAAATGGTCTCAAAAAGTAAACAAACACAAGCGTTATAAGAAACATTCCAAGCCACTTTAGCAACACCCCAAACAATCCTATACCACTAGATTTATTTGAGGTGGTGGCAGTACTATTAGTGCTGCTGTTTGAAATATGCTGTTGCGCCTGTTGGTTGGCCAACATTTTTTGCTGATATGCAGCTTCCTTGGCAGAAGCCTCATTTATTTTATCGATGGTTGTATAAGTACCTCTTAACAATCCTTCTTGATAGTCACCTTTTTTAAAGAATGGGACCATGTGCTGCTGCTGGATTCTGAAAAGCACGACATCAGGCAAAATACCTTCTAACCCATAACCCGTTTCTATCTCAATTCGTCTATCGCCCATAGACAACACAACCAACAAGCCGTTGTCTTCTTGAGCATCCCCTAAACCCCATGTGTTAAAAAGATTCGTAGTAAAATCTTTAGGTGAGGCAGACTCTTTGGTGTCGTCAACTGTAACTACCGCTATTTGATTTCCTGTCTGCTCATAATGCTGAACCAGGGCGTTATCAAGCTTCTTTTCATTAGACTCATCCAAAACCCCTGCAACATCCGAAACGAAGGTATTGCCTGATACTTTCGGCATAGGTACATCGTTAGGATTAATAGCCAATACAGAGGTTGATGTCAAAAAGGTAAAGACGATACAGGTTATTTTGCGCAAGTAGATCTCCTTATTTTTTCCTGCAAATTAATTGTAGTACCGATATAACTTAAAAGTATTATAATACTTTTAAGTTATAAAGAGCAATAAGGATGCAGATACCCTGTAATCTACTTTCATCAAGGTAAGAAGCCAATCATGAGCATAAAGAAAGAATTAGGCAAAGAAATAAAATACACCAAAAAACCGCCTTTCAGATAAGAACAGGCGGTTTTTTTCATGGAACTTGTATTAGAAACTACGCTCTCAATGGCGCCGAGTACTGGGCAAAGTAAATCTTATTTATCGACCTGCTAACCTGAGCCAATAAACCCGCCTTTAAATCCAAAACAAGCTGGGCATTATCATTTATTTCGTCATCAACCAAATCTTTTACGTGCTGCAAGCCAAGAACGCCATTCTCGTAGTTAGCATCTCTATATTGAGTCTTAAGCGCTATTCGGGTCGAAGGCGGGGACACATTGTCCAGTAAAGAGAATATTAATTCTAGCCAGCTCCCGTCAAAGTCATGCTTAACGATATCGATTAGGACCGAGTAAATAGCATCTTCACTATCATCGAATGCATACATCACCTCAGCATCTTGATCACGGCTAGAGTAAAAACCACCATTAGCATTAAAAGGTTTAGCCCCCTTATAACCAAGACCATCAACTATATCGAACTTTTGAAGCAAGTCCTCACAAAACTCTTTGGTTTGGTCGCTAACGTCTGGTTCAACGCCATCACGAACCAAATAGGTTAGATAACTTGCAACATCGTCTGTTTTAATATTCAACTCAGTATCAACCTCTGTTTTATTAATCACTAAAATCCCCTTATGTATGGTCAGCCTAATTCCATAGTAATAATATGGAATTAGATTGTATGCTTAGTTATCTTTGCATTCAATACCAACCTTCATTAATTAACAGCAAGAACTTGCCAGCACCATCTCTGGTACCAAAGGAAATCTTTGAGAGCAGTACAATCCCTGGTACCAATAAGACAGTCAATGCAATCAAAGACAATCCCTGAT
>JAOXOE010028428.1:0-16168 GCA_028565055.1 Phoeniculus purpureus | reverse complement strand
TCTGATCCACCCCAGGATGCTGTTGGGCCTCTTGGCCACAAGAGCACATTGCTGGCTCATAGTCATCCTGCTGTCCACCATATATGGGCAAGCCCATTTTAAGCTTAAATACTCTCTGATGCTCTCTTACTACCTGACACATTTTACGAAGGAGGCACTATGATATACACGACACTGTATTTCTCAGCTCTGAAATTCAAAAACCATTTTGGTGTCCAATCAAAGTCATGAGCATCTTCTGCAGCTCTGCTCAGTCAAATTCAGTTTTGGTTATTGTTAATTTTGTACCATCAGCAAACACTATTTCATTATTGACTTCTTTGTCAGCTCCTGCTGATACCTTCATTTCTAATACCTTACTCAGTTGTCACCACTGTCAGCTTAATCCACCTCTTTGTTTGATCCTGAGGGCTATCTCTCTCTCTCTCTCTCTCTCTTACTCCACAAGAGTGATTTCCTAAGGCCTTGGTGCAGGATTCTTACCAAAAGCCTGTTGGAAACACAAGCACAAGGTCCAGATCAGCTCACCATGTAGATGCACTCATTGATGCCATCACAGATCTCAGGCGTTCTCATTAAAAAGCTGGATTTGCTTTCCTCACGTTTATCTGTGTGCCTGCAAAATCTGTTCTTTGTTCTTAATGATTTGGCTGATGTCAGAATCAAACCAAGCGACCTGTGTTTCCCCAGGCTGTGCAGGAATACTTCTTCAGAATCGCCATAATGCAGCCTTTTGGTGCTGAGGCTGCTTTAGATGTTTATCAGTTTACCTACTCCTTAGAAATCGTAAAGACATTTCCTGTAACGCAGGATGAATGCTGCCTAGGCTGCTCATTTCCCACAAGTTATTTGTCTTTTCCTTCTCCCTAAAACTTTGTCTGTTGACATTCTTGTTTAGAATAATAGAATCGTTAGGTTGGAAATGACCTTGAGGTTCATTGAATCCAACCAATACCCAGCTCTACCAAGCCCACTGCTAAACCATGTCCTCAATCCCTATATCTTTGTGACTTTTAAACACATCCAGGGATGGTGATTCAACCCTCCTTCCTGGGCAGCCTGTTCCAAGGCCTGATGGCCCCTTCAATAATGAAGTTTTTCCTCATGTCTAATCTAAACTTCCCCTGGCACAACTTGAGGCCATTTCCTCTTGTCCTCCACTTGTTACTTGTCAAGCAGACCAAGCCCCACAGTTACCTAGAGGGTAATTGTAGTCAGCAGTAAAGTCTCCCCACAGCTTTCTTTTTCTCAGGCAGTCCAAGTTCTCTTATCTGCTCCTCATAAGACTTGTTCTTCGAGGCCTGATGACGTTTGATAACACTCTTCAGACTGCAGAGAATGGCTGCCATGTGAGGACCTCCCTGACCATGTCTGAAAGGAACACTAGCACCAATAATGAATTCAGCCTTTCAACCCTGCCCTTAGTTTTCCTTCTTATATTTACACCAGTTAGCTATTGGCTTCTTTACTCACACTGAGTTCCTACTTCAGATACATTTGAAAATTTCTATTAATAGTTTTTTACGCTTTCTTTAGGTTGCTCCTCTGAATCTTTTTCTCATATGGTTTATTACGGGCAAAGCTGGGACTATAACCCAGCTGTGAACTGTGGTCCCCTTGTCTTCCCTACGGACAGTGATGCTGAGCTCTCTGTAAAGACTGGCTATCAACAGCAGGATTTTTCCTTCTGGTGTTTCATGTGACGTTTCCCAACCAAAATGTGAGCTTAGGTCTGTCACAGAGGTTCACAACCCACTGTCTGGACGTTATTGCTTGCCTGAGGTTGAGATGAGTGACTTACAGTTATAGACAGGTAACTGGCAGCAGTCATTGCATGTGTCCCACACAGTCATAAAGGGTAGATGACAAATAAAGCTGGAGTATATTTACTTTGGGTTATACACCAGGCACCAAGAATGCTTACTCAGGAGGCCAAGTGACTTTTTTTTCCCTCAACATGGCCAAGTTCCATTATCCATCAGCCCTAAGACCATCATTTTGGGAATGTTAACCTGGAGCAAGCAGAACTTTGATTGTACTCCCTGGGGATTGGACTCAGAGCCTGAGTAGATGCTTCCCTTTTGATGCTCATGCTTGAACATTTTGGCCTTTCAATATTTTTAGGAACAAAATAAACATTATCTAGCAAAGGCACTTGGTGGCAGCTCGTTTGTCCTATGATACTGCCACGATGTCTGGTTTCAAGAAAGAAAGAAAGCAAATATAGCTCCCTCTTCTCTGCAGCATGGCCACTCTTGGGACAGGCTGTTCCTTGTAGGATTGGGAGAAAAAAAAACCATTCAGCGTTCCTAATTAAGGTAATGCCATCAGGAAGGCCTTGGTTATCAGTAATCCCAGTCTGCCTGGGAAAGTTTCTGAGGTTTCTAAGCAGCCTCTGTGACGGTTTGATCACTGCAGATCGTTTGTGAATGGGTTGCTCCCTCTAAAGGCTCTGCCGAGAGAATGGATAAGTCAGAGCAAGCACAGGTTCCCAAAACACTCCAGGTCACCCAAAAACCTCAGTGCTGTCTTTGGCCTCTTTTGCCATCCCTAGTGGAATTCATAAGTCTTCGAAAATTCCTTTAATTAGCTCAATTTCTCTTTCCATGTTGGTGTATTCTGTAGGGAGAAGACAACTACTGAGTCAGTCAGGAATTTACCTTTTCATGCCTCTATCTGCTGAAAAGCAGGCACCTGTCTGAGTCAGCCATGGCATCTGTTGTAGGGACTGCTTTACGGGGACATACCACGGCCCAGGAGAGCTCCCAGACATGGCTTTTCTTGGGTAGCACCATATGACAGTGGGTCATCTTAAGTTACCCAGTCCATGGCAACAGCAGCTGTTGTCTCTGCTGTTTCCACCCAAAATGAGCAGAGTGCTACAGGTACCTGTTCCACGACCCTGTAGCAGACTTGGATGCAGTCCAGCAGTAACTAACGCCTCATGAGAAGATCTCCCTCCATCCAAAGAAGCAAGCCCCTCTGCTGCCTGTACAGGACACCAGCTCAGGGACATTGGATGAAGAAACTGAAAACAGATGGAAGGCGTTTGCTGTCATTGGAGGAGTGTAGTGAGTAGATACGTTTAGTCAAAGGCAGAAAATCCAGATATGCAGAGGGAAGCAGTGAGACTGGTGGTCTGTTGTCTACTTTGTCTGGCTAAATGCCCAAGACAAGCACGGCAGGAGACGAGATAAGGTGGCTTTTTTGCAAAGTGGGCTATTGACTGAAAACAGCATTAGTTTTATTTTGGCCCAGTTTCTCCCTCAGATTATGACTATATTTCCTTGAATGCAAAGTTTAGAGACACAAATGTCCATGAGATCTCAGTGGATGTGGTCAATATGCCTCTGGAGAAGATGATGCTGGATGGAGACTTATAAGATCCTGTTGGTGAGCAAACCAGCATCTGCCCATGTGGCTTACCAGAACAGGCAGAGTTGGATCTGGGGGAGGAGTTTCTTGGCAACAGGGACCTCTGGGTTCATGGTAGCACAGTTTCCATGACTTTGAGCAGCAGATCAGTTCTAATCAAGCTGTATCATTTTTACAGACAAGTCAACAAACCCCACTGGCAACTGCTAGCAATTTGCTGTCAAATGGCTTGTCAGTGCAAGTACTTGATTGCAAATACTTCTTGGTCTGGACTCTCATTATCTTCCACTAACATGTGTCTACCAGAGTAGTTTCCAGCTCCTCCTTTTTGCAGCCACATTGGGCTGTTTTTTTTCCCAGCCATTGCTGTGCTCTTAAGAATATTTAGGGTTTGGCTGACCAAGGCTTCACAGTTTTTCATGTTACTACAAGGTCTACTTTGGACCAAGTATCTCAACAAAGGTCTCCAAAGCACCAGAACAACCTTAGGAAAAGAAGGATGATTTTATCATGGAAGAACACATGGATAAATGATGGGAAGCAGGGCATGTTGGTGAAGTCAAAAGGAAAAACGGATATGACTGAGGTCTGTAAGATCCAGTAAGGTCTAGAGAGGATGGGCAGGGCTTGAGTGGTCAATGGCTGATCCCAGGTGGGACAAACATCTCCAAGGGAAGGCTCACAACAAGCAGAAAGTGGCTCTGCACCCAACAGCCACACATCCTTGCTACCAGGGAGAGCCTGCACAAGCCAAGGGAAGAGATCTGATAGCTACTGAAGAGTTAAACAAACCAGAGTCAAGAAATTCCCTGAGCAGAGGAGAGGTGGAGAGGTGTATATGGGGCAGAAGTACAAGATATGCCTGCCCATTCTGTCTTTTCAATATGAGATGATCAGGGCTGCCTTAGGAAAGTGAGGCCTTTGAGGTCAGGAAGTAGCCAACATGGCACAGGGCTTTGTGTTAAGAGAGTAGCTCCTGGGGTATGGAATCAGGCCAGGATGCCAAGTCGAGCCACTGCCAGCCTCGCACTCAATGTTTAAGACCCGCCTGGATGTGTTCCTGTGTGACTTGGTCTAGGTGATCCTGCTGTGACAGGCGGATTGGACTAGATGATCTTTCCAGACCCCTTCCAACCCCTAGTGATTCTGTGATTCTATGACTCAATGTGGTATTTTTCCAGCAATTTTTTTTCTGCTTTTCAATGCACCAGATCCAGCTGGTGCCCAACTTCCCACCATCTGTCATACCTCAGTGGGTCACCTCACTGGGTTACTGTTAGGCTTGGCTTCTTGGGAAGACACTTCAGCTCCCTCCCTGCTCGCTGGGACTTTCCAAAGAAACCACTGTCAGAACTAGCTTAGGCAATTCTGGGCTTTCCCATTTCCAGCAGGAAACCAGACCCTGTGTGTTCTGTAGAGCACAAATACCTCTGTCTTGCCAGCAGCCTTAAAACTCAGCAGCCCCAGGCAGGATTGTGCAGGGAAAGGTTGCTGCAGGAGGAAATCAGCCCCAGGCAAGAACATGTTTGCACTCAATGCTTTGAGCTTGCTTTGAGCATCACTAGGTATGGGAATACAAACACCTTTCTTGCAAAACAGTTGTTGTGTTAGTGGTCAGGCTGAAAGGCAGTGGCTGATCATGCAATTGCATCGAAATAATTTCAATAGAAAGTAACATAAATGTCCTGTGGAAGCATCCTGTGATCCTCCTTAATTTACTAATAACATAGCCATGGGGCTCCTGTTGTGTGGCAACTGTAAAGTACCACCGGACAAGATCTATATTAGAGTGAGAGAAGAGTAAGGTGCTGAAGGCTGTTCTGCTCTCACCCACCATGATGTCACCTCCAGGTCCTAACCAGACCTTCTAAAAGATGCACGTAAAAGCCTCATCCCTCATCAGCACAGCGACATACCATCAGTGTGGGGCTTTAAAATATGAGAGCTCAAATGTGCCAGTCTGAAATGTGCTTTTAGGCAATAAACAACCCAGACACGCTGCCCAAATAGTTGTTTTCTGGTCTAAGGAGCTTGGAAAGCTCTGACCTGGTAACCCGTAAAACTGCAGGGCTGTTCTCCTTGCAGCTTCAGGGACTGAATGAGCCTTGAAGCACTCCAGGGCTTTTTTTCAATGAGTTCCTTTCAACTTATGTTCTCAGGCATGATGGCAAAATGAAAAGGGAATTACTAGCTCAGAGGCTTCATCCATTTTAAAAGAAAATAGATGCTGCTCATTGCCCATGATGGGATCATGAGATGCAGGTAGCACCACTGCCAGGTAGCTGTTCCTGGGCAGCACTGTTCCAACTCTTAGGATGATGCTTGGCAGGACGTCTGCTTTCCTAATCTACCCACGCATGTCAAAACCAAGTCTGCTGGATTCAAAGCACTCCTGTGCATGGGCAGGATACAGGACTTGAGAGACCTCAGCAAACAGCTGAAAATTAACACAAAGCCACTACCAAGTTTGGTCCACAGAGATGAGCAGTGTAGACGTTGCAGCATCCCACTTTCACCTGACCATCACAGAAGCTGGACTTCTGCAACAAGGGTCTGTTCTTCTTCCCACCACCCACTCCCATGCTGCAGACACGCTCTTGAGCCCACTCACCTCTGCCAGGAAGGAGCAGCTGGGTCAGGTGTCAGACAGAGTGCTCAAGAGTTTACTTTGTGCCTCAGCCTCAGAGCAGGTTTTTACATCCACTACTCTGAGCAGTTTAAAAGCACTTGATAAAAGCAGCAGGCAGTATGCCATGGTGTTCCTGGCCAAACCGTCTCATGAAACACTTCATCAGGAAAGCAAGTTAAAACCTGAGAGGCAGTTTACTTCCCACTTTCCAACTACCCCGAAGGAGAAGAAACTTACCCGCAAGCCAAGGAAGGAGGCAAATACAGCCCAGGCTCAGCCTGAAAAGCTCCATTGTTTGCCAGCACAGCAGGAGCGAAGGAGCTTCTGAAGCCTCTTGCCCAAGAGGAGTGCCAGGCAGCTCGCTTTCCCCCTTCCTCTGTCATTCACATCTGAAAAACCTCCTGGAGAAGAGAAGAACTCTTTTGTCTTAGCACTGGAGACTTGGCAGATGGCTTATCAGCAAAGGATCAGCTTGGAGACACGGTCCTGCTCAGCAGTTATCCCTTGGGAGAAATCATATGACGAGCCAGGTTGGTGGGGGGGCACTGGGCTGAGATGCTCGCAGCCGCTGAGCTGGGCTCCTTAGCAGCCGTGACGGTCACAGCAACGAGCCGAATGCTAAGCAGCCTGGAGAGCTGCCATCCCCAAGGCTCGGAGAGGAGGAGGATGCAGGGCTGGCCTGGCAAGAAAAGCTAAAGTTTGGAGGGAGTGCTGAGAGAAGTGTGGGACGTGAAACCTTCTCCTGAAACCTTACTGTGCAGTCACGGGGGTTTTTTTCTGTTTGGGGAGAATTATTCCCACCCAGAAAAGTTTAAGCACCTTTACAGGTCATGTCAGAGATAAAACCTTGAAAACGAAGTGCAGGGGTCCTGGAGACAAATGGCAACAGATAGAATTGCTGAGCTCCTAGCTGCTGCAAAGTTTGCCCTGATGCTTGGAGCGAGTTTGGGTTTTCATACATCAGTTCGCACTCTGCACTGAGGGAAAACTCAAGGGACAACAGCAAAGGCTCTTGAGTGAAGCAGCAGCAGGGGAAGCCACTGTTTTAATTTTGCTAGTGAGATGTTCTCATTCAGCCACATTGTCTCTGCACTTGTCTGTCCCACCTGCCTGCTATGGTTATTCTCACTCATATGCCTTTTGCATAGAAAAAGCATAAAAGTGATGGCTTCACTTTTAGGGCTTTGGATGGCACCAGTGTCATACCTCCCAGATCTGCCCAAGAGAACAGGTTGCACTTGGAGAGCTGGGAGATTTTTCATTTAGTCAAGCTATCAAATTAAAAAGCTCAGCATTGGCATCTATGCATGGGCTAGGTATGTATAGACTGTGATCTGCCCAAAGCCATGAAAACTGTCTCTGAGCTCCTGAATCCCAGATTCTTCCCAGCTGGGTGGATCACAGTTCCTTTTTAACACACAGAAAGCCTTTCCCTGTATGTGCCAGGCAGGTGTCCTATTGTGAAATGAAAGGCTGAGAGGGGCCTTTGCTCTGCAGTGTTTGCTGCAGAATGGGAAGGACCACGTGGGGTCAGGCTACTGATGTATTCCCAGGTCTGAATCCAGCAGGGACCCACAAAGGATGACAAAAGAAAACTAAGAAAATAATGTTTCCTGCTCCTCAGCTCAGGATTTCCCAGTTCTGGTGTGTTTGGTAGAACCCCTGCCTCTGCACCATGGGCAATGCAGACTTTATGCCAGGCAAGCTCCTGTCTCCTCGATGGGAAGAATGATCATATCCTCATTCCCACTTCTTCCCTTCTTTCCGCAGATATTTAATCTTGCCAGGACCTTCCTTCTTACTCTGAAGCTTCTTTGATCCTGTTGGAGCTTTTCAATTCTGTGCAAAGCCTCTGGGAAATCCAGCTGTTTTCAGGGTATAATCCCAGCTGTTTGAGAGGTATCTTCTTTCTTCAAAGAACCACTCCCACCTGCAGTTAAGCCACATTCACTTCATTGCCCTAAGGAAAGGAAGGAAAAATATACAATTTTTATTCTAGAGGGTATGTGTTCCTCTTCCAATGTGATGTCCTAAAGCATCACAGAGATCACATAGACTCATCCCTGGAGAGGGGACTTTTTACAAGAGTCTCTATTGATAGGACAAGGGGGATGGTTTCAAAATAAAAGAGGGTAGATTTAGATTAGATCTTATGAATAAAGTCCTCACAATGAGAGTGGTGAGACATGGGAACAGGTTGCCCAGGGAGGTTGTGGATGCCCCCTCCTTGGACCTATTCAAGGACAGGTTGGTTGGGGTTCTGGGCAACCTAGTCTAGTGAAAGCTGTCACTGCTCATGGCAGCAGGTTTGAACTAGATGATCTCTGAGGTTCCTTTCACCTAAAACATTCTATGCTTCTATGATTTCTACTCAATTGTCTCCTGCATGTGGTGCCATCACCTCTGGCTGACATCAAGGCTGACAAGCGATGCCACACTGTAGACCTGCTGCTCCCTTTACTGCCCACTGCCCTGTGCTGGGGCACTGTACCAGGGGTCTAACTCTATCTGGAGATCTGCCTTATCCAGAGATGCGCTTTAACACTGTATACAAAGGCAAATTCTTACCTTCTGGCTTTGACAATCCCTTAATGAGATTCAGACTGCCACTGAAGCTCCCCACTAGCAATGGATTGAGGAGAGCTTAACCCAGAACAAATGCCATATTTAAGGCCTGGACAAAAGCAGTCAGCCTAAAAGTGATGTGAGAGCAAAGATCAAAACAGCTAAATATCAACATATTTCTCATACTTGCGAGAAAACATTTGCACATAAAAGTGCTCGCTAGATGTAGAACGCACACTTCTTCAACACATTGGATTAATTATGACATTGTATGTAGCCTCTTGCACAGGGATGCTCCGTTCGGTTTGTTTCCACAGCTTTTCCTGGGCTGTCCCTAGGAGAGAAAAAGCTACTTTCCAGCTGTGGTGTCTCCCACATGGAACAGACCAGTCCAGTAATTGCTGGCGCTCAGTCACGTAATTTCCATTTTGTTGCTGACCCAAGTCACAGAATCACAGAACATTAGTGATTGGAAGGGACCTCAAAAGATCATCTAGTCCAATCCCCTTGCCACAACAGGATCACCTAGATCAAGTCACATGGGAACATATCCAGATGGGTTTTAAACTTCTCCAGAAGTCTCCTGCTCACACACATTGCCCTTCAAACCACTCTGGATCAGTAGTATTAACTTCTTTTGCTGTTTTCAGTTCCTGACATAAGTGATCATAGATGTCAGTCCTTTACTGAAGGATTTGTGTGGAACCTCATATGTTCCAGCTTACGCCCATTGCCTCTTGTCCTATCATTAGATGGCACTGAGAAGAGCCTGGCTCCATTCCTCTGACACCCACCCCTCCTGTATTTATAAACATTAATGAGGTCACCCCTCAGTCTCCTTTATATTCCAAGCTAAAGAGACTCAGCTTCCTAACCCTTTCCTCACAAGGGATATGTTCCTCTCCTTTAATCGTCTTCATGGCTCTGCACTGGACTATCTCCTCCATTGACAGTTTGGTGGGTCCATTGATTTTTCTCACAATTTTGCAGTTCATGGTGAAAATATTGACAGTGATGTGATGATCAAGGGAAAGTTTATCTCCTGATGGCATTACTCACTGCATTTTCAAACACAGGGATTATTCACCAGACATTCACGTGAAGCTCTGCTTGGTGTGGAACAAGCATTACTTTCTTGTCCATAGCTGAGAGAACAAGGGAAGACAAATATTTTGCTAGTATAAACCCCATTGAATGCTCAGAAACAGCACAACCATCCATTTAGGTTTTCACTCCAGCCTTGAAACCAGCAAGACTCTCTATCACACTGGGGACATCAGCAAGTGCCTTAAAATCTAAGTTCAGCTCTGTACTATCGGTGTCCCAGTACAGGAATGACAAAACCCACACTCCCCAGGTGAGTGGAGTCTTCAGTTGTTCAGTGTTTTAGGAGTGAAATCTTCCTCTTTACCTGGGTAACCCCCTCCTGGGAAGCTGGAAATGCTCACTAGGCTTTCTATTCATCTGTCTGGCCTTTTGTAGACTTTTCCATCTTACACTGGGTTCAAAGTGCTTGTGGAAGGATCAGCTTCAGCCATGAGGGGAAATTTCTGAAAAACCCTGGAAAATAACCCCTTGCTTATGACCAAGTTGCACTTTGGTGGTAAGACGCCCCCTTTATGTCCTCTGTCTCCTGGCTGGCACTAATTATTCACTCCTCCATCTACATCTGCTTTGAAGACGGGTTTTCATTGCATTGGTAGAAAAAGGCTAAGGTGAATTATTCCTGCAGCGAAACCTTCTGCCAGAGAAGCACTTGTCATTAAGCACTTAGGAAAGTAACCACAGTAAAGATCCTGTGTCTCCAAGAAGGGAAGCAAAGGAAAATGAGATTTCTATGTTACAGAACTCTCCCATGGCCAGGAAACTAACTGGTTTGGGATACAGCAGCATCAGAGATGCCTGGGTTAGATGTGGTCCTCACAGCTCTGCAGCAGCAGGCTCAGACTGGGTGGATCCCAGAGCAGATGCCCTCAGCCTGCTTGAGAGCCTCCTCTCCACTGTGAGAACATCAATGCCACAGGTTCCCCAGAAGCAGGTGTGAAATAAACTGCTCAGAACCTCTCACCTCAGAAGGCTTGACATAACCCATGCAAAGACTGAGGTCACTTCTTGAGGAAGCACCTGGAGCTTTTGCTGTTTGTCGTATGTCTCTGCCTTATTCTCAAAAGAAAATAATGACTGATGAGCCTCTTTGTCTTGCTTGTAGGCAGCTTCTAAGGGTTCTCCCACCAAGGGAAGCCTCCCACTGAGCCTGAGTCTAGGTGGGAGAAAGAAAGCACAGCTCAGACACAGGTCCCTTCCTGGCTTATTTCTTTACCTGGCCCAGGTCAACGCCTTAATTCAGAGCAGCATGAGGTCAGAGTGCCATTTCGACACACCCTCACCCCTTTTCCTCCATTTCTGCTGTCCCCTAGCCTGCAGCACACTATGACCTTTTTTCTCCTTGCCTGCGCTTTTCTTGGTTTGCTCTCTGCTTGGTTTGCTGCTTCATCAGCGGAAGAACCTCAGAAACTCCCTGGGGCTCCTCACGAGCACTGATCCTGGTGCAACAGGGTCAGACTGGGCTAGGGGACGCCTGGTGGTGGGTGAGCCCACAGCCCTGGAACAAGCCTGGGAACACAGCTTGGGTTTCAGCCCGGCCGCAGGCTCAGCAGGTGGAGCTCCTTCCCAAGGATGCGGGCAAAGTCGCTCTGCGCAGCAGGGTGCTGTGGCCGCAAGCCGCAGCTTGGAGCAGCACACACACGCTGTGCGCAGGCTCAAGAGTCAGGAGGAGTCCTGAAATGGGAAAAAGCCTGATTTTGCGGGTTTTTTTTCCTGCTGTTTTTTTAATGAAGAGTTTACTTGTGTAAGAAGAGAGGACAGGAGTGAGACTGCCTCTAGCAGTTAGGACTGAAAGACCCATATGCAAGTAAAATCCAAATTGTTCCCAGAAGTCGGGGACTGGGATCATCTGGGTAAGGAGACGCTCCAGGCAATATCTTTGCTCTAGAGCTGAGCTGCATTTGCTCTGAGTGCTTCATGGCACTGTACCAGCCTTGCACAGGGTTACCGGAAGTAGAGTTTGTGCAGCCACCTTGTTGCAGAGATGAGCTAAAACCCTGAAGGCATCAGGAGCCACTCGGAGCAGTGCAGACTCCCAAACGAGCGTGGCTCCCAGCAATAAGACAGTAATACTGGGCGTGAGCTGATGGGGTCTTGAGCACAAGAGCCGATGCCATGTGTGTATCCCTGCGGGATACAATTACAAGCCTTCTGGCAAGCTGGATTCTGCTGCTGATCTGCAGTTAATGTGAACCACACTGCTATTTCACCCTGAGGACTTGGGTGAGATCACCAAGGGCCGGGGGTTGAGGCAGGGAGGTCAGCCATCACTGTTGCACTTGCTGGAGCTACCAGAAACTGCTCAAAGACCAGAGCCATGACTAATATCCTCCCTGCTTTGGGGCACAAGTGAGGAGGAGCAGTATCCTGCACCACTCTGCAGGAAGAACTCTAGATTCATTCCTCCTCAGCCACCTCCTTGGGTTGCTTCAGGTGCTCTTTAAATACTTGATTCTGCTGCAAGTGGCATTGGTGCCCCTGTTGCACCTCATGGACTGCAGACGTACTTGGCAATGTCACCTCACCCTCTGTATCCATCCCCCAGCCACGTACTCCTTGCATTAAGCTTCATTGGCTTTGTAGCTAATCTGTGGCAGCTCATGAGATAACCTTGGTTCTCCCCTGTTGGCTGCAGCGATAGCAGAAACCTCTTTTCTCATCTCATCTATACACACAGGAAAAATGGTAAGCAAGGTACACTAGGCTCCTTTTAGCAGTAAATTCCCCATAAGACCCCTGCCTGTGCCAGGCTGCTATGGGAAATGAGAACTGATGGGAACTGCTTTCTGCTTTGGGTGTTTTCTGTTGAAAGGATCCTACTTGAAATACTCTAGATGGGCTCGGTAAATGATTAATCAGTTCTTGCAGAGTTTGATAGGGCAATACTTTGTTTATGACCATGACTTATAGCAACATATGGCACTTTCTGCTAGAACATTTTGTGTACTCTCTCTATGAGCACCTGGCAGCGACTCTTAAGTGTTTGATAGCCTGTTATAAAAGGAATCAATATAGAAAACTATACCCTTACTTAGAGACAGAATTGTCTTCTGAAGGGTCAGTTGATAAGTAATGCTGTCCCTACACTGGCAGGCAGGTGAATGCTTTGGAAAGGCAAAAGTCTGAGGATTCAGGAACCACAAAGAATCACAGAATCATCAAGGTTGGGAAAGACCCTCAAGATAATCAAGTCCAACTGTCCACCCTGCAACCCCTAACCACTAAACCATTTCCTGAAACAACATGCCTACCTGTTTTTTGAACTCCACCCCCTCCCTGGGCAGCCTGTTCCAATGCCTCAGCACTCTTTCCATGAAGAATTTTTTCCTAATATCCAAATTGAACCTCTCCTGGCACTACTTAACTTCATTTCCTCTTGTCTTATTGCTAATCACTAGCAAGAAGAGGCCAATACCCACCTCACTACAACCTCCCTTCAGGTAACTGTAGAGAGCAATGAGGTCTCCCTTAAAGCCTCCTCTTCTCCAGACTAAATAATCCCAGCTCCCTCAGCCTCTCCTCATCAGACCTGCTCTCCAGACCCCTAAGCAGCCCAGCTGCCCTTCCCTGCCCCATTTCCAGCACCTGGGTGTCCTTCCTATACTGCAGTGCCCAGAAGTGCACCCAGTACTCAAGATGTGGCCTCACCACTAGGGTTGAGCACATAGGTGGGGCCTGAAATGAGGTCTGACAAACTTGTGCCATGTGTGCCAAGAGATCAGGGAAATGCGTTTTGTCTGGAGTAAGGAGGTTCTGAGGGTCTGTGCACAAAGGGGTTTAGGCACATATCTGCTGTTGGAGTAGTCTGACATGCATTTTGTGACTTGACACACTGTCTTAGCTGCAGTATAATTCCAGGAGGGTCTAAAGTCCCATATTGTTTTCTGCATGCCCTGGTGGTGGGCATGTCAATGTTTAATCTAAGCTTGCCAAGTGCTGCTTAGATCTTCAGGGTGAGGAATCCCAGCTCCTCTGGGAGGAAAGCTAGGGGGACTGATGGGGCCAGGCTCATACCAGATTAGCATTTGATAAAGCAGTACAAATATTATACAATAGTACCAGCACCCCTGGGGCATCTGGCTTTCAGAGCACTATGGGAACAGTTGGCCCATCCTTGTTCGGAAGCAGTTGTACTTTGCATGGGTTAATTAAGTACTCACCAGAGCAGAGATGATTTGCAAGAACTGGTTAAATATTCATGGAGGAAGACCCTGTGATTCCATGACCCCATGGACAGAGCAACAAAAAGGTGGGGTGTGGGCTCTGTGTCACCTCAGTGTACTCCTTGGCAGAACATCAGTCAGGCTGAGAGCGAGCCAGCAGATGTTTAATACTTTCATGCCTTGAAGGTCAGGAGTTAGCAGCTTTTGAGCGTCCCTTACCCTGACTGGATCTGTTCTGGGAATCCCAGTTACATCATGCTCTGCCTCCAGATGTGCTAGTGCCTGGTCTTTCCACTGACCACACATATCTCACCTCTCCTCAGTGAGGTGGGGGACACCAGGGCAGCATTCAACCATCTCATATGTGGGAGGGAAACACAAAAGTCCCTCAGGACAGGACTGCTTGGCCCAGGAGCCCTGATTCCCTTATGCATTGTCTTTCTGTCACTAATCTTCTCCTCCTCAGGAAATCAAGTGATTTAAAGCAACTATCTGGGAGAGAAATTACTGCATAGAAGGCTGGGAAATTTCCCACACATCATTTATTCTTGTAGGGATTCTGGAGTCTTGATGTCCCTGTGTTTTGGTTTGGGTTTGGATTTTTTAATGTGTTGTTTAATATTTAAAAACAAATAACAACAATAAAGCTGAAGTCCTGGAAAACATGTTTCCTTTCCCTTCCTTTTGTCTTCACCATGGAAAATGGTGGGACTCATGTTAAAGGAGAAGTCTGTCTCCCAGCTGGCTGGGACGGTGAAAGGAGGAAGGAAGAGGAAGGCAAAAGGTCTGAGGATGGCAACCAAGGAGTGACCCAGCTCATAAGAACATCTTCAAAGCGAAAGGGTTGTTTTGCAAAAACACCAGGGTTTCACTGGAAACCATTGGACTTGCAGCCACAGAGCTGTGTTGGGAGCCAGGCCAACACTGGGGAGGCTGCCAGTTCTGAGCACTTTGGGGCTGGCAGAGTGCCCTGAGGCTGTGTGTAACCCAGCTTGCTCCCCAAAACTATCCCTGTCCTGGATCACCATCTCTTTGGGGCAGCAGCAGTCTTCCTCGTCTCACCCTCACTATGGCCAGAGCTTACCCAGGAACACTTTGGTCTACTCCAGATCTTTTTCTCCACAGACCTTCACTTGCTCGGAGAACACATTACTAACTGAGAACTAACCAAGCAGCTTACTTGGGTGGCTGGAAGCAATCAATCCCAAATGTGGTGACCTCTGGTATTTTTAGTGGCTCCCAGGACAGCTTATCATCTCTGTATACTTAGACAGTGATGTCACAGCATTGCGGGTAAATAGTGCCCGGCGTGTACGCTGCTGGGCATGACATGGGCGAGCAAGCTGGCTTTTTAAATGAGGGCTGTCCTGGGAACACTCCTCAGGGCAGGCAACTGAAGTGCTCTGCCCAGCTGTCCTGTAGGAGCACAGTGTTGGCCAGAGTGTGTGCAACCCTGTGTCCCTGCATAGCCCAGGGAAGGAGCAAAGTGCAGAGAGATGGAACGTCAGTCCCTGGCTGCATCCCCAGAGGTGGAGGGCAACAGCAGACAGAGACTGGATGTTTCACTGCAGCATTTCTCTGCCTGCATTTCATGCAGATAAGTTCTGGACAGACAGGGAAATCTAGCAGGGCTTATAATTAAAGTAAAAACAGATCAGCCTATGATTAGCCTGTATGCTTAGGGACCAGCCCCCTTCCCTGGCCCCATGCTCCTCCAGGAGTACTGTGGTACTGGAGGTACTGACCTGATATTCATACCTTCACCCTTACTCTGTGGGACACAGCAAGGCTGCTGCCAAGAGACGGTCACGAGAATCCTGGCACAGCCCTGCTCTGAACAGTTCATCCCAGATGCCACTAAACAGGCTGCTGCTGCAGAGAGCAAAGCAAGCCAGACCCGTGGGGCCCTGGAGGCTGCCGGAGGAGACTTGCTATGGATATTCTCAAGATATAACTACTTATAACCCTCTGTTTCATGAACTATCACTACAGGTGTCACTGGTCAGGCTTTGGAGACACTGAAAACGTCCATGCATCATCTTGGGTTTTCTGCCCACCACAAAGTAATTCAGCAAGGAGGTTACTAACCAAGGACATTGGGCTGCAGAAGAATCATGGATGTTACCCATCGCATGGGAAAACATGGAAAGGAACTAAAGGACAATTCCAGAGCAACATGGGTTTCTGAAAAAATTAAGCCTGTGAAGCAGAAGCCCTCCAAGGACCTGAGGCCCATGCTTGGGGCCATCTTGCTAGGCCTCATCCTGTTCATTGCTGCAGTGGTGGCCTGGTGCTACTACACGGCCTCCCTGCGGAAGGCAGAGCGGCTCAA
>JAOXOE010028427.1:0-16171 GCA_028565055.1 Phoeniculus purpureus | reverse complement strand
CCCCTCAGGCGCTGTCACCGCGGCCGGCACTGGGCGCTGCCCCCAGGATCGTGGCCCCGCAACTGATCGTGAGGCCGCCCCAGCAAACCACCATCCAGCTGCCCCCCGGCTTCACCATCCCGCCCGGTAAGTGCGAAGGCAGCATCAGCGAGTTCGCCTAATGTTCTTACACCCCCTTTTTCCTTGGTTGGAGGTTTTTTCCTTTCCAAAGTTTTTTGCCTTCACGCTGCTCGAGCTGCTGGAAACAAAAGAAGCAGCACCTGTCTGAGGGCGGCGTCTGACAAACCGGCTGTCGTTAATGAAGGTGTAATTGGCGCAGGACGGGCGGTTCTTGGTGCAAAGTGATTATGAGTTTTGGTGGATGAATTTCTCGCCTTCTCTTAGGGAGGGAGTGACAGTTCCTGTAAGTTGTTCTGTAGAGGGATAGTGAGCAGCTGAGCACCCGGAGAAAAGCTAGGTGCTAGCTAAGAACGATTTTGTTTGTATTTCGAAGGACTTAACTTTACACCTGGTGGCCTTGAAAAGTTTTCCCTCTTCTGCCGTGAGTCAAGCAGCTAGATACAGGCAGATTTGTGTAGTGTATCGCAAAGTTTTTAATTTCATTATGTGTGGTGGGGACACTTTCTCCTGTGGTTGAGCAGTCTTTCCATCATGGGGTCCTCCTTCTAACTGCTTTGTTTATTCTCTGCTTTGTTTCCTAACTTTTATTACTGAAAATGTAAACTCAGTGAGGCTGCAGACTAGTTAAGGCAGCATCCCTTCACTCTCACTGTACATTGTTTCATCTGAGGTTTTGAAAGGATTTGTGGTCCCTTACTTAAACTTTCCTGTTGCAAGAAGTTGGTAGCCTTGTGCCTTGATTGAGAAGATGGCATTTGAACTAACTTTTTAGTTTTTGCTAGTAGTGTTGATAGCATGATGATATGTGGAGCTATAGATGTCGTGTGAAATAAAGATGAAATATTTTATGAAGCATTTTACGAAGCTAGTAATGAGTTATTAACTTACGAGTTATTAGCTAGTAAGCGGAGTAAAAGTGTGATGGTGCAGAAGCTTGCTTCTGCATGAGCATTTAATAGTTGTGTGTTTGGCTTTAGCTTATCAAAGTCCTTCTTTTAGTGCTCCAAACATATAAAGCTCAGTGATTTCAAGAAGTCCTAACTTGGAACAGGTAAAAGACTGCTATTCAGAGTGCATTAGTGCCTTTGGCATTTGATTCTTGGTTTTTGATTTGTTTGATACATGTTATCAGATGTGCGTAATAGTTACCATAACTTTGCATACAGTTTCTGAAGTTTCTGGTGTCTGTATGTTGTTCTGCTGCTTAATTTTCATACAGAAGAGGGAAAACTGAGCCGTTGAAATTGATCTGGTCCAAGACTTAGAAAATACTGTGTAAAATTAGAATTAGTATTTGATTTTATTACAAGGTAGCTTGAAAACCACTACGTTTGCATAAACTTGGAGGTAGTGTGTTCTGAAATGATGGAATTCAGAAAATGTCACTTTTGCTGAGTTTTTACTGTTCAAATCTGTTGAGCATTTGTACTTAATTTTGAAACTCCCATACTTAAATATTTGCGGTTTAGGATGGTTTAGAAATAGCATATACCAAATACACTATGTACATATGGAACTTTGTACAAAGAAAAGACTTAAATAGCCAATGAACCTTAAGAATTTCCTTTTTAAAGACTTCTAATTATTTTCTTTCAACTTTCTTTTAAAAATTACTCTCTGGGCTTTGGAGGAAAGTTATGATGTAGGGCTTTTGGATGTTTCTTCCTGTAGCATTCTATGTCTTTTTACCTTAAAGCTTGATTTTCCTCAA
Organism: Phoeniculus purpureus; assembly: GCA_028565055.1. Taxonomy (NCBI): domain Eukaryota; kingdom Metazoa; phylum Chordata; class Aves; order Bucerotiformes; family Phoeniculidae; genus Phoeniculus; species Phoeniculus purpureus. The sequence continues at coordinate 14,340 of JAOXOE010028427.1, read as the reverse complement.
ATTTTTAGTTTGTAATGGCAGAAATCTGTGTTCTGTTTGTGTTCTCAGTGAAGGCTGCCTGGGAGCACCTAAGACTAAGGGCTTTTATTGGTGCTGCAGTTCACTCCCCTGTTCATCCCAGGATTGGGGTCTGTATTTCAGTCAGAGACTGAGAGAAAAACTTACTTGATAACAGGGTTCTTTATCTTTGTGGTATGTTGTAAACATACCATGAGGTGAGTTTTTTTTGGAGGTTAGCAATTAAAAGTGGATTCATGCTTTTATCGTTGTGTACAGATACTGCATACCCAGAAATGTATCTGGCCTAGTATTTGCATGTGTGCATATTACCTAAAAGTGGTGTTTCAGGAAAGCTCTCCCTGGTGAGTCCAGAGGAGGCCACAGGGATGATCAGAGGGCTGGAGCACCTCATCTCTGAAGACCAGCTGAGGAAATTGGGACTGTTCAGCCTGGAGAAAAGAGGGCTCGGGACAGACCTTATAGCAACCTTACAGTACCTGAAAGGGGGGCTACAGGAAAGGTAGAGAGGGACTTTTTATGAGGGACTGTAGTGACAGAACAAGAGGAAATGGTTTCAAGCTAAAAGAGAGGATATTTAGATTGGATCTTAGGAAGAAATTCCTCGCTGTGAAGATGGATAGAGATGCACTGGAACAGGTTGCCCAGAGAGACTGTGGGTGCTCCATCCCTGGAAGGCCAGGTTGGATGGAGCTCTAGACAAAACAGTCTAGTGAGAGGTGTCCCTGCCCATGGCGAGGGTGGAGGCTGGAACTAGGTGATTTCTTCCAACCTAAACCATTCAGTGATTTTTTTTTTTTTTTTTTCTTCCAATAAATATTTCTTTCTAATTTTGTTTTACTGACCCTGGCTGGACTACAGAAAGTCACTCAAAGTGACTCTTCCATTCATTACTGTTACCCATTAACTGCAGTTATTTGAATTTGAAACTGAAGTATGTATTAGTTTTTATTTCCTACTATGGGTTCCTTCTTTGAAATAAAGTCTTATGTTACACCAGAATAAAAAAAAAAGCATGAAGTAAAATGTGCAGTGCTGTACGTTACTTTTATTCTGTGTTCCAAGTTTACATAGTTCTTCGTACTTTTCTTATCCTATAGTTACTGTTATTTTTTTCTCATTAGGTATGGTCTTGGTGCGCACAGACGCTGGACAGCTTGTCATGGTGCCTCAGCAGGCTCTAGCCCAGGCTCAGATGCAGGCTCAAGTACAAGCACAGGGACAGGGACCTGCCAGCATTTCACCTAGACTTTCTGTGCCCACAACTGGCCCTGTGTTTCGCCTCTCAACAGCTCAGGTATGTCTAGCTTGATTCCACTTTGTGTGCTGTGTTTTTCTGTGTCTTACACATTTTTACCTGAGATGTGTTTGAAAATGTACAGATTTTGTTGTGAAAACATGAAATGCTTTTTCAACTGTAGGTTATCTTCTAAGGCCTAGGAATTTGGTTTTGTATTTCAGAAAAAGGTAATCTGTAGAGTCATAGAATCATAGAAGTCTCATGAGACTTTGTTTAGACTGTGAGATTGTTGGAGGCTAGAAGGTTCAGTCTTAGCCAGAACTTAGTTTGGACTCTATACCACTGTTTCAGCAAGTGAGTCTTATTCTTCTGAATCAGAAGTGTTGAGTTACTCCAGCCATGCTGAATGGATGCACAGGATAGATTTCACTAGAATTTAGAAGAGAAAAAGCCAAGCATGTTCAGTGCAGATATTTGTAATAATAAGCTTTTCCAGCGTAGTTCATTCAAAGTAACAGTTCAATTCCTTTGATTCATCTCTGTGTGTGACCTGTCTAGACTTGAAGTTTTTTCTGTGTCATGACTACTTTCCATTTTTTTTAACGTGCTTTCCTACCCAAAACTCTTTAGTGGAATGTTTATTTCAACTCAAAACTTATTTATTTTCAAAAGTGAAAGTTTATTGTTTTAAAATTACTTAGTAGGCTGCATTGGTTTAAAATTTTGTAGGGAGGCTGTTCAGTTTTGACCCATTTGAGGCTAGAGCTGAACTATCTAACTAAAAATTCAGAGCGAAGATATTTGTTAGTACAAGGCAGTGATGTCATAATAGGCAGAGATTAAGGGAGTTTTGCCTAAGATCTGTGTTTGCAGAAGTGGTAAATAATTCTGAGCAGAAAGAGGTGACCTTTATAATTTTTAATTGATTTTTCTATAGGTTGCTTGAAATAACTGCATTTATTTCCTTGTTTAACATTTGAGTCCTCTGCCATCATATGCTTTGTGCATTACATGATATTTACAGTCTAAAAGATGATACAAAATGGAAAACTCTTCAGAAGGAAGCCAGAGTAAAATGGGAGAGTTGAAAATAAATTAATAACATGAGGCAATCTAAAACACAGAGTAGTGAACTAGGATGTATTAGAAATGAGAGCCACTAGGAAGATTATAGCTCAGTAGAATGTATTTCAGGAAAGAAGAAGAAGTCTGGAGACACTTGAGGAACTTAACCTCGTTTCTGAGAGCATAAAGGACAGCATCGGATGGAATTTGTACAATAACTCTTTTCAGAAAAGGTAGCCATTTAACATTTAAATTTGTGATAACTGGAATAAAAAGAAGACTTGTAGCCTTCAAAGGCAACAAAAACCCAGACAAAGTCTGTGGAGTTTGTATGTCTGTCTTTGGTTGTTGCTTTGTGAATAGATATAGTTTCTCGTTGTGAGTAGAAGGAACTGTACAGCACACACTGTGCAGAGCACAAATGCAAAACAGAAAGTATGGGATGTGACTGTAGCAAGATTATGATGTCTGTTAAAATAAGCTAGTTTTAGCTGTTTCATGCAGTTAGTTTTCATGTAGCTTCAATTGTTGTGCCCAGCATACACAATTGAAATTCAAAGTAGAAGTATCCATAGCAAATTAAATAAGTTGTCTGTAGTTTGAAAACTGGAGAGTGAGACATTTCTATTGTGCATAGAATCTTAGGAAACATAGGAAAATGTAGACTGTTTGGCTGTGTGTGTTCAGTCTTTATTAGAAAACTGGAGATTAGAACTCAAAGTCAATCTTAAGATGTGTGCACAGCAAACGGGATTTGATCACATTGGTCTCTGGCAGCTGTTCTCTACTCACATGAAGCAGTTCAGGTTGCAGAGAGAGTGTAATTTGACTTGCTAGATTAATATAGATATAAAAGTGGAAGATTCTGCCCATTCATGAGTTTGTAGAGCTACCTAAAATCTGAAGGGGTTCAGGTGTTGGAAAGATGTAACTGCTTTTGTGCAGGGTTCTGCCCAGGTAGATGCCTCACTGCGTTACAAATAACCCCTTACACTTGTTAGTGCTGATAAGCTGGTTGACAGTAGAGGAAACCAGCAAGGCCTTATGAATGATAGCTGTCTTAGAGACTGCAAAAGTTTGAGTGTTTTAGCAGAGCAGGATTCGAATCATAGTATTGTAGCTTGTCAGGATTCATCTTTGACAGATCTTTGTGGTAACTGCTTAAAAAGTACTGTCATTTCTTTTATTAGTTCTTATTCTTGTTAATTACAACTAATTAGTATTCTCCATGGTAAATTGACATTGAACTTTCGTGAAAGCATGTGATCTGCAGACTTCTTTCTTTTTGACAGTGGATGTGCTTTATATGTTTGACCTTAGAATGTTCTTCAAAACTGATGGTTAACAGCCTTTTAAAACTATATTGTGAAGGTTTAAGTTCTAAAGGTTTGTCACATCAGATCTATACAATTAATTTGATTAAGTAGATGGTTTAGAACCAGATAGAGTAGTTTTTTTGGTTTCCTGGAGGAAATGTGCAGTGACTAATACTGTGCTGAGGTTTTAAAAGTTTCAGAGAGATTGTACTGAAAACATGTTTTCTGTGAGTCTATAATTCAGCTCTTTTCTCGCAGAGTAAAAATCTAGTGTGACTTCTTTGAGAATTAAATTTTGAATTCTGTGAATTAAAATTTTTAGTGGAAATATAAAATGTATGGAAAAGTGTATTACATCTTTATGTCTATAAAATTAATACTTAGACCATGGTTTAAAAAGTTTTTTCCAACCTGAATGATTCTATGATACTCAAGAGTCCTGGTCTCCACTGTGACTGAAACACACAAATAGTGTTCCATTAGGTCTAAATAGACAGGATATAAACATCAATTGCTTGAGCTCTGCAAATTGTTTGCAAGATTGGTGAATACTGCAGGCTGTGAGGTTTTAATTTCTGTCAAACACTTTTTTTTCTCTCTGATATGTTGGTGGAATGATTGTTATTTTACCTCACAGAGTTCAAGTATTCAATTATTTTAAGATAACAGTAAAGCTATTAAAATGCATCATGCTTTGAATCTGGAGCAGTTATTTAGTTATTAGAATTTAGTTATTTACTTAAGTCATGGGGTTTGTTTTGCTCTAATTTTTGCTTATGTAGGAGGTTCAGGCAGGTGGAAATATGCAGTGTGCCATAACTATTGTAGAAAATAGCATCTTCTTAAGAAGAACTTACCAAAAATGTCATAGTTTTCATGCTTCATAAGCATCAGGGTTGCTTTTCTTCAGCTTATCCTAATTTCTGGCCAGTATCAAGTGTCACAGGTTACTCTGCTAAGTGATCATTTTTGGAATTCATTTGCATATGTGCTTGAAATAATTAAGTCTGTTCTGAGTGGTGTAGTTAGGTGTAAAACAGGGTATATTAAACCTCACAGTCATTTTTGGCAACTTGTTAGGAAATATTTAGAGCAATAACTGTACAATATATGCATAATTATGATAACTTTTGTAAAAGTTGCAAGAGCAATTGTCTGAACAATCAATGGTTGCCTAAATTTGAACTTTGAATCTTTCCTCATAACAACTAATTCTTCCTTCCCCTGTTGGAGAGAAGTGTAGGAGAAAGGGACCTGGGGGTCTTGGTTGACAGTAGTATGACAGTGAGCCAGTGATGTGGCCAAGAGGGCCAACAGCATCCTGGGATGGATCAGAACGAGGGTGGTTAGCAGATTGAGAGAGGTTCTTCTCCCCCTCTACTCTGCCCTGGTAAGGCCTCATCTGGAGTGTTGTGTCCAGTTCTGGGCCCCTCAGCTCAAGAAGGACACAGAACTGTTGGAGAGAGTCCAGTGCAGAGCAACGAAGATGATGAAGGAAGCAGAACACCTCCCTTGTGGAAAGGACTGGACTAGATAATCTTTCAAAGTCCCTTCCAATCCCTAATATTCTGTGAGTCTGTGAAAGGCTGAGGGAGCTGGGTCTGTTCAGCTTGGAGAAGAGGAGACAGAGAGAGAGGTGACCTCATTAATGTCTATAAATATGTGAGGGGTAGGTGTCAGGAGGATGGGGCCAGGCTCTTCTCAATGTCATCTAGTGATAGGATGAAGGGCAATGGTTCCATATGAATATGAGAAGGAACTTCTTCCCAGTGAGGGTGACAGGGCACTGGATCAGGCTGCCCAGTGAGGTTTTGGAATCTCCTTAAAATCATAGAATCATTAGAGATTGGAAGGGACTTCAAAAGATCATCTAGTTCAAACCCCCTGCTTATCTGAAGACGTTTAAAACCTGCCTGGATATGTTCCTGTGCGACTTGATCAAGGTGATCCTGCTGTGGCAGGGGGATTGGACTAGATGATCTTTCAAGGTCCCTTCCAATCCCTTAATGTTCTGTGATTCAGAAAAGGAGGAGGGCAAATAAGCCAATTTTTAGATGTTCTTAAATGAGATTGACTTGACTGATACATACAGACCTGGTCCAGATTCTGAACTGCTTATGCAGTTAAGTGTTCAAGGCCAGGTTGGACAGAACTCTGGGCAACCTGGTCTAGTGAGATGTGTTCTTGCCTACAGCAGGGGGATTAGCGCTAGATGATCTCAGAGATCTCTTCTAGCCTAATCCATTCTGTGATATGATTTTATGATAATACACTATTTTCTTCCCATATCTTTGGACCATTGTTTGGTAGACGTTCTCCCAGCTATTTGGGAGCTTTCCTATGAAAATGTATCTAGCTTCAACTGCTCAGTTAACATCCAGGACAGTATGTCAGGAAGGAGCCATATTTCTCTAGGAATAGTGGGAGCTGCTAAAATAGAGAAGCTTAGTTAGCTTTCCTTTCGGATTTAGTATTTGGGCTTAGGACAATACTTTCCTTAGAGACGGTGATTCTATCCTTGTATGTTGAGTGTCTGAAGGTTCAGAAGTCAAATATCTGTATACAGCAGTATTGACCCTCGTAGCCATCCCTTTTCCCAGGTTTAAATAAAAGGTGTGTTTAGATTTCATTACCAAACACAAAAGTTCAGAAAGATTAGGACACATAACTTCCCATTCATCCCACATGAATCTCACATGCAGTGAATTACAATCTTTGCATGATAAATGCACAGAGATAACAGCTTCAGCTAGGCAGTCAATGCACCCAATTGATGTTGCACAGCAGAATTAATCTGATGTATTTTATGTTTCAAGTGCTTGGTTTTGCTGCTTGAGTTATCATGTAACTTTAATTGTTTGTCTCATTTTCTTACAGCTTTTAGGAGTAGAGAGTGCAAGCAAAAACAGCACAACTTTGGGAACAAATTTGTGTTAGGTTCTTGGAAAAAGATAGGCAAATCCACCTGGTAAGGAAGACTTGGGTTCTTCTCAACTCTTAGTGGGGGTATTGGGGACTCCAGAATCACAGAATGGCTTAGGTTGGAAGGGATCTCAGAGATCACCTAGTTCCACAAAGCATCCACAGTCCTCCTTGGGCAACCTGTTCCAGTGCTTCAACACCCTCACAGTGAAGAATTTTTCCTAAGATCCAATATAAATCTCCCCTCTTTTGGCTTGAAACTATTCCTCCTTTTCCTGTCGCTAGAGTCCCTGTCTAGCTTTCCTATAGACCCCCTTCAGATACTTGAAGGTTGCTGTAAGGTTCATCCTGAACCTTCTCTTCTTCAGCTTGTCTTCATAGGAAAGGCACTCCAGTCCTCTGATCTTCCCTGTGGCACTCCTCTGGACTTGCTCCTACAGGCCCATTGTCTTCTATTAGGGGATCCAGTACTGGACACACTGCGCCAAATGAGGTCTCACAAGAGCAGAGAAGAGGGAGAGAATCACCTCCCTTGACCTGCTGGTGACAGTTCTTTTGATACCGCCCAGGATATGATTTACCTACTGGTCTGCAGTTACACATTGTCAGATAATGTTGAGTTTCTTGCTTACCAACACCTCCAAGTCCTTATTGGGACTGCTCCCAATCCGTTCATCACAAGCAGGTGTTTGTGACTTGGATTATCCCTAGGACCCTGCACTTGGATTTGTTGACCCTTATGCAGTTTGTACAGTCCGAGTTCCCAAGCCTGTCAGGGCCCCTTGGGATGGCTTCCCTTCCCTCCTTTGCGTTGACCACACCACACAGCTTGGTGTCATCGGCAAACTTGCCAAGGGTGCGCTCAGTGGCACTGTTTGTGTCACTGACAAAGATGTTAAACAACGCTGGACCCAGAACAGACCCCTGAGGAACAGCACTTGTAACTGATCTTCTCTTGAACATCAAGCTGTTGGTCACAACTCTGAGTACAACTGTCTGGCCAACTTCTCATCCACTGAGCAGTCTATCTGTGAAATCCACATCTCTCTATTGTAGAGACAAGTAAGTCTTGTGGAACAGTATCAGCTGCCTTGCATAAAGTTGAGCTTTGATTAGAGAGTTACATTCCTGAATTGCTGCTGTGTAAAATATGCATAAAAGCTGCCTGTTTCTATTCCTAGTGGAATTCTGGAAAAATGGCTAGTTGGAATAAGTGAGTACCTTGTAGAAAGAGTCTCAATTCTATTCAGTTTAATGCCAAGCTCAAGAGCTTTGGAGAATGGGCTTGTGTCCCAAAAGGATGGACAATGTCTGAAGCCCAGTCAGAACTAGCAAAATTGCTTCAGCCAAAATAATCAGAGTTTGAAAATAACAAAATAGTATACAGAAAGCAGTAATTAAGATAAATACCTGTAGTAGGAAGATGTACTTGATGTTTGGATGATCTTTAACAGTCTTTGTGGTTTCCTTAAGTAAAGTGTTCAAGAAAATTCATGAAATAATAGTTTTAGGTGAGGTTTGATTATACGGTTGTATAGGATTGTAACAGAGAAACATTCACTACAGCTAAGTAAGCGGTTTTTGTGTTCCGGGGGAAATTATTCTGAAGTATTCAGGTACATGAACCCAAACCGTTTTTCATACTGTAAATATAAATTCATCTTATCAGTGCAGTTAAGAGATCCCTGCATTTTTGAAGTTGATCTCTCATGTTTTACATACAAGTACTTTTCGTGACTGTTAAGGTATCCAAAACTCATCATAAGAAATACAATTTTGACATACTGTGAATAGTTATTCACAGATATTGTGCTTGTTTGTGAAAGTGTATTTAGTGAAATAAAACAAACTGGATATTTGGAAGTAAATGGTGGTGAGGTAACTTTAATTTAACAATTTTTAATTTATGATTTTGGTTTCCTTTTAACTTTTGATTGACACTGGTTTTAGCATAATATTAAAACATTATAAATGTTGACAAGTTTTAATCTACTGTAGGATCTTAGTTCAGGTACAGAATTGTTGGAAACAAACTCATGTGATAGAACTTTGGCTGATTTTAGAAAAATTTTTTTCTGGATTCTTGTATTACAAGCAGGTCAAATAAGCACAGGATTTCTTGCGTTATCTTATACTTCAGAGATAATAAGTAAATACAGAAGTATTTAAAAACTGATTATTGAGATGGCATTAAACTTTTGCCTCCAGATCTTGTTTTGATGCTTATACTTGTGAACTTATGAAAAATAGGTAGGTGCTGCCATCTAGTTTTTCCTTGCTGCATTTCTTTTGGTTATCTATGTTTTTCGTTTGTACAGTTTTCGTTTGTACATTTCATGCTCTTGATGCAGATTTTGTTTGCTGGTTTTCAGTATCTTAATACCCAGTTGGGTTTACATCAGTAACTGAAAAAAAAAGTTACTTAAATAGGCTTTAATTACAATTTTTCTATGTTAGCTACAAAGTTAAAGTGCGGCTTTAACTTTGTTAAAAGTTAAAGTAAGTATCACAGGAAAGGCCAGTGTTAACCAGTCCTGTAATATTTTATTAATCAGTATGTGTTACTGGAATTTCAACATCAGGTTAAGTAGTCTGTATTGGAATTTTCATGAGACTCTACTGCTTAATGTGGATTTGGTCTTAAGGGTTTACTAATGTTTTTGTTTCAAGTTTGAGTAAAAATGTGTTTTCCTTTTTTAAGTTGCTTTGTACATTTTTAGCTATCAGAAAAGGTAAAGGTTTGTAAAATTTGGTGCTTTAGTCCAAATATTTAGGTACATAAGGGGGTACTTAACAATTCTGCTACAAGTAAGCAGCCTGTATATTCTGTCCTTGCTACAACCTCACTTGTTCCAGCGAAGCTGCAAGTTTGCAAAGAAGAGAGAACTAGGATGTTCTGAATAGGGAGGTGGATGTAATGCAAGGAATGGGCTGCCCAGGGGGTTGTGGAGTCTCCTTCTCTGGAGACATTTAAAACCTGCCTGGATATGTTGCTGCGCGACTTGGTCTAGGTGATCCTGCTGTGGTGGGGGGATTGGACTAGATGATCTTTCGAGGTCCCTTCCAAGCCCTAATGTTCTGTGTTTCTGTGATTCTGTAAATATGTTCATCAGTCCTGAGTGGTGTTTTCATTGCATAAATTTTAAACAAATTGAGAAGCCTTTGTTGTTGCCTGAGGTGCGTTACCAGTATTATCAAATAAGCAATATTCTGAGGAAGATGTTTTTGTTAGCAGGGCAGGTAGGTTGGAAGGTCAGAGAAAGTGAAAACAATAAATGCCTGCTCTCAGCTGTGCTTTAACCACAAAAACATCCTTTCTTCATGGTGAGTGAATCTTTTCTGTATAAGTAGATACTAAGTTTTCACTACTTACAAATTCTACTGTTTACATTTTCATAGCATTAACATATATTTTAAAACTTCTTATAAAACACTTATACATTAGTTAGGCTATAAAATGAAACATGCAAAAATTAGGAAATGTTATGAAGAACAATCTCAGAGTGGCTCCCATGTGGATGTACATTATGCTGTGTGACCACTTACTACTTTTAATTGCTACCGTATGTAGGCTGGACAGTCTTAATGAAGAATTATGTAATATATTTTCTCCAGTGTTCAGTAAGTTGCTTCAGGCTTATTTGCCGCATGCTGTCTAAGTCCCACTCTGAAATGGGAATTAATAATCGAGCAGGGGTTTTTTTGTGAAGCTTATTCTTGTAACAACTTCCTCAACAATGCAGTTAAGTGGATTATCAGCCCTTGTTTATAAAGAGAAAACAGAGACAGATTGTCTCTATTTTGAATATTAATTACAAAAATACAGGTTCATTTATTGTGTTAGCTTTAACTTCTTTGTCTTCTGTTGTAGTCATGACCATTCCTGATCTCAAATGCTGAATTTCAACTTGGGGACTCGTAAATATGTGGCATAAGAGTATTGGTTGCAACAGATGATCTGTATTTGTGTCCAGCACAAGCACTGAGCACTTGAGGCAGAGGTAGAATCTAAGTGTAGCTTCAAAATTCAGTTGCTTTTTATTAGTCAGATTCTTTGAATCCTAGTAATTATAGATGGACCAGCAACTTCAACAGGGAATGAGAAAATACTTTGATAATGGATTATATAGGAAGTTGCTTATACCAACAGGATGCTGAGACTTCAGAAGTAGAAGAACCCCTGGTTTCTGAAGATTTTATTTGGTGGCCCTACTGTGTTTCTTCTATTTCCCAAACTTGACGGATGTCTCAAGTATAAAGAATGCCAGAGCATCTTTCTGCTTTGGGTTCTTACGGTTGACTCCATTGATGCTCTAGTGTCCTGGAACTGTGGTGGCATGCAAGTTCTTTCTCTTGTGGCTGACCTGTCAGAGATTCTCCCTCCAGTCCTTTCTGCAGTTGTGTGCAAATGTTAAGTTTTTAAAGGGTTAGTACTTGGGCTGTATTTTTACTGGAGTGGAAAAAAATCCCTGATGTACAAACTGCTCTGCATCTCATGTTCAAGATGCACTATAACAAAAACTGAGAGGCAGTGAAAGAGCATATGAAGTTTCTCCATTAACTTCAAAAAATACTGACAGAATTTTAAGTATTGGAAAGCAGAGCTTGGTAATGGAGAGTCTTACAATGCCTTAATAGTAAGTAGGGGTACTACCCATACCTATAAGCAAGGTTGTTGGAATTAGTTACTCTAAAACAATGTGGTAGATTATAGGTGCCCACCACAATCATTCTATCACTTCCCCTCAACTGGACAGGGGAGAGAAAATAAAGGCTTGTGGGAAAGGTCAATTAATCAATTACTGTTGTGGGCAAAACAGACTGAACTTGGGGAAGCTGAGTTTATTTATTACCAATCATATAGGATTATAACAAATAAAAATCTATCTTACAGACACCCCTTTCTGTCCACCTCTTTTTGCTTCCTAGGCTTAATTTGACAATTTCTCTACTTCTTCCTCCCCAGTGGTGAGGTGGGATGGGGAATAGCGGGGTCATCACACGTTGACATTCCCCTGAGGGGAAAGGAGCATTAAACTACTTATACTCTTCCTCTGCTCCAGCATGAGCACGGGCTGCTGTTCTCTACAAATATCTCCAGTGTGAGTCCTTCCCATGGGCTATAGTTCTTCACAAACTGCTCCAGCATGGGTCCCTTGTGGAGTTGCAAGTCTTGTCAACAAACCTGCTCCAACATGAGCTCCTGTCTTCATGGGTCCTGCCAGGAACCACTTTCAGTGGATGCTTCCCATGGGATCACAGCCTCCTTTGGGCATCCACCTGCTCTTGTGTGGGGTCCTCCACGGGCTGCAGGTGTAGGTATCATCTCTATCATATAAACCTCTGTGGGCTGCAGGAGGATGTGATTGGTGAAATGCTGTTGGTGCATTTTCTTTCTTCCTTTTGTGGTTGACAGTGGCTAAGTTCAGAAACAAGAGCGATCATGAGAAATATGTACAATGTACTTACCTCTGTTGTTCTGCAGTGCCGAGGCTGTTGCTGGCAACCTAAGCACTCATCAGTAGGTGGTACTATAGCACCAAATACAACTGTACCACTAATGTGTTTCCAAGGATTTCTCTACATCACTGTACTAACCTGTGGTGGTTTACATTGTCTCGATTTTATAAAGCTGTGAATCCACAATGCAGTATCTAAAACTGGCGTAGTCCCACCTTGGCAATGACAAATAATTCCTGGATATTTTGGCATATTTTCTCTGTATTTAATGGTCTGCTTTTCCAGACGTGGCCTTGTATAAACCTTTGAATATAGAGGCAGCTTGTTTGGGCTCAGCAGGTACAAAGTGATCTGCTCCTGTTTATGCTTTTAGCTTCTGTCATGTGTTCAGAGCTCTGGGGAGAAGGTCTACATAGGAAAGTAAAGATACGGTGAATTTACAAGAGACGGAATAATTCCACACTGACTTCTTCCATGAACAATTCTAATGTGCACTAACTGCCTTCGTGTAAGTGACTTTCTGCACCCTGAAACTGGAGTCACTTGCAGGTTACCTGTGTGACTTGTACAAGCAGTCACATTCTTTGCTGGGACATTCCTCTCTCCAAGCTGGCCAGATTCCTTTTGTAATCCTTACTTCCACAGTAGTGCTGTGCTCCATTTATTTCTGATCTGCCTGCGTGGACAGAGCCAGCTCAAGCCTGTGTGCAACAGGCTATCTTAAGCATTCTCAAGTGTCCCTGGGGAGACTGGTAGTGGATTACATGCTCTATTCATTCATGTTCTAGTTTCCTGCCTGTTATTGTCTGAGTATAGGAGAAAAGCCTCTTAAATGTTACTTTCATGTATTTAGAAAATGTAAAAATACACGATGCTTCTAATAAAAAATAGTAGTTACATTTGAAAGTACATTCCCTTCTGAGCCTCTCATGGTAATTCTGGAATTTAATAGTGTCATACCAAGCCTTAGCAGTTTTTCTTTAAAGGATTTTATAAATTCTTTTAGATTGTTCCAGTAGGAGCTTAACACATTGGACTATGATTTTTATATATATAATGTTCATAATGTTTATTTTCTTTTTGATGGATCTCTCATGTGATCTGCTTAAAGCTTTCCTTTCATAGAAAACACGGGTATTTGTTTCTAAACAGTTTTTATCAGTTCTTGAAGTATTTGTGTTGGGAGTCCTTACAGTGTCTTCTGGCAACTTGTAGCTGTCATTTGAAGATTATTTCCATGATGCTTAAGCATTTCTCTAGGGTAGTTCCCTGTTATGTTTCTCATCCACTCAAAGAATCATATTTACCACTTCATACTTACCTTTTTAACATTAATGAGGTTTTGAACCACATTAGTAAACTGTTGTGTTACTTTGCAGTCCCTTGGTAGTAAGGCTTTTTCTTTGTGTATAACACATTAGTAGATTTTACTGTCATTTTGTATCACAAGCTTTTGTCACTACTGATTTTTATATACCAGTTATTTTTTCAAATCAGTAGTAATAAATTTAGGGTCATGTAGTCTTCCTGTTGCAGTTTACTTCTGTGGTCTGGCATATATGTAGTTGGATAATACACTGTTATGATACAGAAATTTTATATTTTAATTGTATGCAGTTTTGTTTTCAGGTATTACGTCGTTGTGATGAATTGGGAGCATTTGTTAGCTGAGAAAAGTTCTCTAGTGAGCGGTCTGAGCTGCATGTTAGTGGATTTCTGTCTGCAGATTTTTAGTAGAATTGAGTAGCTGTTGAAGTTTGCCTGGTTATCTGCTTGCTTTGTAAGTCCTCACCTCTGGAAGGGTGCAGATATCACAGGCTTGCTGTATTTTAGGTTGGAAACACTAATTATAAGCAAATTAATAAGATAGAGTATTTAATTTTTTTAATGCAAACATTGATCAGGTAAATTTGTTGCCTTCAAACAGTGTTTTAAGGAAATCTAAGTGGTGGTCTTTATGATGAGTAAAAAAGGTACGGTATTTAAAAAACAGGAAAAGCTTACATGATCCCTGTTCCAAAAAACCCAGACAATTCTACTTGTTCATGATAGTGCTGTTTATTCCCTCTAGTCTGTCTCACTATAGACATCCCTAGTCAAGATTTTTAAAATCTTGAAAGCTATCCAAACAAAAAGAAGGCTTTATTCAGATGTCAAGTAGACTTGTATTTTATTCCTTTTTTACCTCAAGTACAGAAGATTTCTATCCAGTAGATGATGTTGCTGGACTGATAGGTAAGGTCCCTCTATGTACGGGAGCAACTGAAATGTGTTGAGTTCTGCCCAAGGCAGGGGACAGAAGAAGTTGAAAGCTTGTGG
>JAOXOE010028426.1:0-16172 GCA_028565055.1 Phoeniculus purpureus | reverse complement strand
ATTTCAACTTAATTTTAACTGAAGATATCTTCCAAGTTCCAGCAGAACCTCAGGCAAGAGTTTCTCTATATGGAGAAAACAATTTCCTTTAAGTTTCCTTCAGCTTTGCAGTGTACATACACTGACCTACATTGAGACTAGACACGTGATAGAGTCTCAGTCGCTCTTTCATGCAATCTGAGCTCTATTGGGGTTAATGGCTTCATGCAAGTATAATTTTGTGGCAATCTGTTGTAGGATCTGAATAAGATGTTAAGGTTTGCTGAATTCCGTCTTTTAGGTATTTATAAATAATTTATATTTCCCAGTAAGGGGTCACTGCTGATTCATATTCATATGAATATGTATTTATTTCAACACATGACCTAGAGCCTAGAAGTGTTTGTTTTCTTCTTTTAAATCCATCACCACCTGAAGCCATGTAGTCAACTAGGAATTAAAATTTTTACTGTAATAGTTTCTCTCTTATCAAATGTGGAAAATGTGGAGCCTGAGAATCTGGAAAAAACAAAGTTAAAGCAATAAAAGTTCCAAATATATGTGGTCTTTTGAATCCCTTCTCATGCTAACACTTGTGTGGTTCTTGTCTGTGCTAGGGTCTCTGCTGTGGATGAAACTCGCACTGTAGGTGAGGATGCGCCAGCAATAACTGCAGCACTGTCTTGCTGAGCTCATATCCGACTACAGACTGTGGCAACCTGTGAGTTACTATCCTATGCGACCAGATCCTGTGTGAGATGGAAAGTTCTGTTGTCAAGGGTAGTAGGGTGAGACAGCAGGAAGTTGTGGGGAAAAACAACTTCTTGGCATCAGCCGCCCTGTTCCTCCTTGGGAGACTTTCCTTTGGCAGCAGCACCTGCAGAGGAACACAGAAGCACAAAGCACTGATGGGGTGGATCTGGCTAAAAACCACTTAGCATGATTTTTAACTTCCCAGGCAACACAAGCAGCAAGCAGCCTCCTAAAAATTGCCACCCAGGGCAGCTGCCTGTTCTTCTTGTGTGGTGAAACAGCACTGCATTGGACCTACCCTGTGTATTGCTGGTTGAAAAGGAGGTTACAGAGAGGTGGGTGTTGGTTTCTTCTGGCAAGTAACAAGGATTGGAGAAGAGGAAATGGCCTCAAGCTGTGCCAGGGAAAGTTTACCTTAGACATCAGGAAAAACTTCTTCATTGGATGGGTCATCAAGCACTGAAACAGGCTGTCCGGGGAGATGGTTCAATCACCATCCCTGGACACGTTTAAAAGTCATATAGACGTGGAGCTTAGAGACATGGATTAGCAGTGGGCTTGGTAGAGTTAGGTAATGATTATACTCAATGATCTTAAAGGTCTTTTCCAACCTAAATGATTCCATGATTCTGTAAATGGTATGACTTATTCACCACCACGACTGTGCTGGTTGTGCCACCGTATGTGTAAGACAATGTGTTCCTTCGTTTGTCTTTCAGCTGATTAGTTGGACAAAAATAAATGCACTTCCTCTTTTCTGACTCCCTCCCACAAAGTTTAACAGGATCCCATGACAAATTGAGGAAACAGAAAAGGAAAACAAATCCCAATTCAAAACAGACTTTGAAGCTGCCCAGTTTGATAAAGAATGGAAATAGCTGGATCACAGGAACAGAGAAATCTCCTACTTGTGAAAAGGAGAAATACGGTTGGTTTCTTTGCTTCTTATGTTAAAAGCAGGGTCATATGAATTGGTGCCATGCAGAACAGTTACCAAAGCCAGCAGGACAAGCTGTGCGAGTTGGTGGTACCACGAGCATACGTAATTCCCGCTGAATACGAGGTGAAGTAATTTTTTTAATAAGAAATGCCATGACTCAAAAACCATCCTGTTCTCATTACCACTAACTCCTTTGCTCGTGCATGTCCAGGGCCACATCTGGAGGGACATTTTCCAGCTACTGCAGGGTAGGAAAAAGGTAAATAAGATGCTGTCTACATCTGACAGCGGGTACCATTTTTAGGTGAGTAGTTTTAAGCCCTGCTGATGCTAAGGAGTGATCAACACGGTTGATCAAAGGTTAGAGTCATTCCTTTCATTTTGTGAAAGTAGTTATTTTCCTTGATTTTTAATGCTTCCTGCATCTGTCTTACTCTACTGTGCTGAAGATGAGTAATGCTGGGGAAAAAAATAGTGTCATTATAAATTCTAAAACCCCAAATTCTTCAAGTGCCACTTGTGTTGAAAAGAACCAATTTAAATCAAATCATTAGCTTCTGCTTAAATGTTCAATTAGAGAAATGTAGTAATATAAATGTTTTATGTAGTCACGGCTCTTGTCTTCCAATTTAACCTTTTATCTATTTTTGCTGTTATTTCTCCCTTTTATAAATGTTGGTGTAATCACTTGCATTTTCTCTTTAGAGGTGAATATGCAATCACAGCTAGAAATTCCCCTTTACGAGTTACACTCTGAAATGTGTAATATTCAATCACACGCCTAATAACTACCATGGCATGTTTTATAATTACACCATAAATCAGAGGCTGCTGCATTTGAAATGTAATATTTGGCTGGCTTTTACTATTTCTTGAAAAATATATATATATATTTTTTGAAATATACCAGGGTGGAAAATGCATGGTCCAGCTACACACAACCAGAAACAAGGAAAAAGCCTTCCTCCAGTTATCGAAGTGTCCCACAAGGATGCTAAACAGGCAGTGACATGCTCAGGGAGTATCCAAGCTGCCACAGAGACCTCAACCAGAGTGTGTTATCCGACCAGGAGTTGCCATCCAATGATTAAGAGGGGGAAGAAAATCAACTCACGGTGCAAGCTTGCAGAACAAGCAGTCCTTTAGCAGCTGTGTGAGTTTTGCCACATGGGTACACGGTTTGTTTGCAATTCCTTACAGGGTTTTGATGTTTGGGGTGGACCAGGCTGAGAGGAGAAGAGCAAGCCACTGTGCTGAAAGATAAACAGTTCTGCCAACAAAAAAGAACACATCCTAGTGCTTGTCTCAAGTGCTTCTGCAGCTGCTGACAGTTAAATGATGGACTCCTACAGAATTAGGTGACCTTTTCTCCCAGAGCCTGTCTCTGTTTGAAGAATATTTTGATATTCATCCTGGTTTTGCTGTATATGCTTTAAGAGCTATTTTAGCCCTTCCAGCACAGACAGCAATTTGTAATGGTATCTGTGATAATATCCTAGGGCTGCAAAATCCCTGACTAATGCTTTTTTATCCTCTAATTAATGTTGAGTCTTGTCATATACTAAATCTTGGTACCGTATCTCCACACTGCACCACCACCACAGGCTTGCTGGGATCTGTTAAGTCTTGCATCTGGGCTTGCTCTGAAGTGATCAGGAGAGTCTTTTTGCTGAAGATGATGCACCAGAGCAGCACAGGGGCTAATGCCTCATTTGCTCCACTGGAGTTCTGCTGATAATTTGATTAAAAATGCCACATCCCTCACATGTGCTCACACTAATTTCATTTCCACTAATCAAACTCATCCAGTTTTAGCATCTCCCCGAATGGCACAAATCTTATAATGACATCTGGCTGCATTCTGGCTACTTATTACAGACATCATGACCACTCTTTGATTAAGAAAGCAATGTGTGCTATGGGCTGCTCCAAGCTGACAAAGCCATCAACAAGGAGAAACCTATGCACTTATGGAAAACCTATGTAATCTCCTACACCCACTGCTGTGATTCATACTTAAGGATATACCATCGTGTTGTAGGTGTAGACACCCTACAACCACCTGCTGTAGTCCAGGTAATCTTATTTCTTTTGAAAATAGAGTCAGAAGCTACAGTGGGATAAAGAAAAGCTCTGGGAATGTGGCTGCAAGGCATCCCAGCTGGTGGTATCCCAAGGTGCAGAGGTGGTTCACGGGAGATTTGGGATGGTTTTGTCACCTTCCCTTACATCTCCTCCTCCTTAGCTGTGAAACTGAGACAGCCAAGTACAGTGTAGCCTCTTGCACCGTTAGCATCTGAATGCTGGCAATAGTACTATAGGTAAAGTCTACAGTACTATAGGTAAAGGCTATAGTATGGGTGACACCTAAAACTTATGCTGGGTCAACAGGAACTTCATGGAACTGCAGTGTCTTCTCGTTTCGTTATAATTCCTGTACTCCCTAAACAACAATCAAAGTGGCTCATCTGATCATTCAGCAACACACTCTTTGGCTTCAATTGTACTTGTGGTACTAGTAAAGCAGCTTGAGTGCTGCTCACAAGATGCCTGTGCTGAGATGATCAATCTGTCTAGAGCAAGATCCTACATGATCACCCCAGTTATGTTGGGTATCTCTATCTTACAGCTTATGTGAGCAAGGCAGCATCTACGTTACAAGTTTAAATGAACTGCAAGGGCTTGACTTTGGGGGTAAGACCACTCACTTATGAAGGCATAAGGACCGCGTAATGTAGACCTGGTGCATTGACACGTAGCAACCTTTACCGGCATGTGGCCTGGCGTTTCCAAGATTGGCTGTGAAGGATCTGAAATAAGGAAACAAAAGTGGTGGTGTAACCTCTCAGAGATTGCACTGCTGTCACTAGTTGTGCAAGTGAATAAGAGAACTGCTATAGGCTCGGGATTTTCATTATTATACATGTCATGATGCAAGTGTTGCCTATTGTATTTGCTGTGTGCTATCGCTGGCTGTCTCGGTAACTGCTGTGGGGGTGAGTGAATGAAGGCAAGCACGGAGAAAAAGAGGTCCAGAAAACTGTAATGATAGTGGTGTAGAATTAGGTCAGGTTAGATAGGGTTTTGAGCAACATGATGTAGTGGAAGGTGTCCCTGCCCATGGCTGGGGAGTTGGAACAATGCGGTCATTAAGGTCCCTTCCAACCCAAACCATTCTATGACAGACAAAGATTTATAGCTGTAGGGCTGTTAACAGGGTTTAGGTCGGGCCAACACCATTCACTAAGATTCTCACCACTTGATAGTATTTGAAAGATCCCAGTAGAGGAAAAAGCAAGTCCTGTACTCGTAAGGTGTTTTCAGACCCTCAGCAATAGCAGAGGCTGGGCAAACAGAGCACACTTGTGCCTGCCTCATGTTTTCTCATCTTAATAAAGCCTGTGAACAAAGTAATGTCTTAAAAAGCTGGCTTAGGGAAAAGGAAGCCTGGAGTCTGTATTTTGCCATAATTTTTTGTATTTCTTTAGAACAAAGGGAGCATAAGGCTAAAGCCCAAACTGCTTTCGGTTGCAAATATACAGCTTGCAGGTGTGGGCAGAGTTTAGCCGAAAATAACTGGAGGCAAAAGAAAGAAAAAAGCAGATTAAAAATGTGATGTCAGCAGGAGAAAATAGACTCTGCAGGGCACTGGCTTTCTAAAGCCTTGTTCTGTAATCAACACAGCTTATTACTGTAGCCGCACATGATGCTGCAAATGGAGTTTGGATGAACGTATTTTGTCTTTCCATCATACTTGCTAGTTAACAAATTGTCTGCCCAAATCGCTGAACCATGTGTGTTGTGTCAAAGAAGAAGAAAGCAGCAGACTGCCTTTGTCAGGGGGAACACCCTATGCCAAACTCTCAGTTCCTGATTTGCAACCTTCCTCTGTTTAGACCCCTGTGAGTTCTCCAGTGGAGGTAGAGGGTTTCACGCCGATGCCTCTTCACCCTGCTGTGAATCTCAGGCTGCTTTCCCTCCCACTGTACTGTGTACACCTGACTCGGAGGTCTGCAGACCACATTGTGGAAATAGGTGTCCTTCCAAGCAACTTAATTTTGTGCATTTACTGTTTCACTTCATTATTTTTTTTAAAGAAGTCACTTTCTCATAATAGTTCAGTCCTGAAACAGAACTGGTACTACTATTGCAACGTGTAGGACAATCCACCCTGCAATGAAGATTACAGAAGGAAGTGACCGTGTATCTGAGATCAGCTGGCAGCATGTGATCACGCGTCGCATTGCAGGGCACATCACAAGCTCTGGCTCCCATCTGAATTCACTGTGGAGTCTCAACATGGGATTAAAAGCAGCTGGAGCTCATCACTTCTTTCCTGTAATTTCAAAATGTTTGTGGGGAAATAAGGCATTGTAAGCTGTGAGCTGTGGTAGAGACCTTGTTTCGAGGCATGATGCAGGCTGAAGATGCTGATGATACAGACCAACACTATGCTGTATCTTCTGTAGATAAAAACGGTTTGGGGCCATATTTACCCAAATCTGACTGTGGGGTTTTCCAGTTGTCATGGGTTAAGGATGGATTAGCCACTAAACAAATGCCTTTTTCCTCCCCAAAGGGGAAAAGAAAGGGAATAAGAGAGAGACACTTACAGAAGAGAAAAGCAAACCTGTTCCAATAAAACCAATAACAATAAAATGAAATATATACAAACATAGATAATACCAATACTGAAACCACCCCCCTCTCCACGGCAATTATGTCACTGCCATCACTGATGCTGTGGCAGATGCTAGGGAAGTTCCAGACTGGACTCAGCAGCAGATAGGAACCAGATGCATGAGCTGGATTCTGGAGCTAGATTCAGGATGGCACAGATTGGGATCAAAGGCAGAACAGACACAGGCCTCCTTGGACAGTGGCCATTGAAAGAGTACCTCATCTTTGTGGTCACTCGGCTCCTTACCAAGATCATGTCTATGCAATGGAATACCTTGTCACCAGGGTCACCTGTCCTGTCTGCTCCTCACTGCAGGTGTGGCTAGAGGCTGTTGGTACGCTTCTTTCTTACTGCACTCCAACATGGCACATAAGGTTTAGCAGAGGACTTGGTTCTCACAAGAGCAAGTCTAAGCAAGAACCTCTCTGCATACTAATCCTTGGTAGTGCCTGTAAACATCGTGTTATCACTTGTAGAAGCAGCCGCTGTCTGACCAAATACGACAACTTCAGAAAGTGCAGTTGCTTAGAAGAGACTAGGCTGAAAAGCAAAATCACTGACCACAATCAGTTTGGTTCTAACACAAGCCATAAGGCCACCTGAGCAGTCAATAGAGCAATAAATTAGAATCATCAGGAGCTGCATTACTGCATCATTTCTCATACTTTTCAGCTATTCAGCTGTATTCACTGTACATTCATTAGAGTTGTGGGGAAATTAAATGGTCCCACATTGCTTCTTATGCGAGGAAGATTCCTCTTAACTGCCTGCGGGGCTGTGTCTCCTTCATGCCATGCAGAAGGACAGAAGGATCAAGGAGGTGTTCAAATTTCACTTCAGCCTCTCTTGAGGAAGACACATTTCTCACATCTGAATTGTCTGTATTGTAAAGGACACACATAGCCAGAAAAGAAAAAACAACAGGCTGTTTAAGTTAAAGCTGCCTTTGCCATCCTGCAGTCTACAACTGGGTTGATGGCTCTCCCAACCAGTAAAGGTATTCATTCAGCCTGACAGACCTGATGGCCTCTTTTCTCTGTGCTACCGAACGAAGGACACTCAAATCAATATATAGGGTTCTCTGTGGTAATAGAATGCAGCATACATCCATTCACGCAACATGTGAACATGACTGGCAAGGTCCTACCGCATGTGGCCGTGCAGTTTAGTCAGAGGAAAGTTCAAAGTTAAGAAAAAGGAACAATTCCAGGCAGATGAGGAAATGGGCTGGACAAGATGAGCAAGAAAGCCTGGTTTCTTGCCCCACCGCAGACATAGGCATATAAATAGTGAGAGAGTGATCTCCCCTGCTCGCTAGCTGCCATTCACCTGCTGCATCTCTCTGGGATCTTGCACCATCCCGCCAGGATGTGGGCAAAGGTACGATCTTGTTTCTTTGCAATGCGAGATTCACTTTTCTGCTTAAGCTTTTGTATCCTCACTCTGTGAGTTTCGGTAGGTGTAAATCACAGCGTGAGACACATGGTTCATCTGCTTTACACGACAGATTCCTCAAGTCTATCTTATTGCTTTAGGACAGGTGAGACCTTGTCTGAAACAACGGGTGTAAGTCTGGTTGCCATTGTCAGAACAGAGAAAGCCAGTTGGAACAACACAGTGAAAAGCTCCTAGCTAGTAGGGGTAGGACTGCATTATAAAGCAGAGAGCAGCATCGTTTAGTTTGTTTAAATTAGCAAGATGATAGGCCAAGGAGAAATACCATCGCTCTGTACGGCTGCATGCAGTGGAGCAGATGAAGGGGAAGGGTGAAGGGATATCTAAGGAGACACTTTCCAAATAAAGAAAAGAGCTAATTGAGTGATGCCAATATGAAGATGCAACGGTGTGTGTAGACTCGTTTTAAATAATACGTGCCTCTACAGGAAGAAGTGTTTCATGGTCAGAGAAGGAAAGTTCTACATTAGTTCCTAACAGAGATACTAAGAACAGCTAATACCACAATCCAAGAAGAAACAGACTGAGTTTGCATAATGGTCAGTGGCCAATACTCAAGAGTAGAGCTAAAAAATAACATTCTAAATATAATTCCCAGATCAGCAGGAGGCAGGAACAAGGAAGCTATTGCTTTTCAAAGAGGTGAGGTCTTGTCTCAGAAAAAAAGCTTTGAGTCCAGCTAAGTGGAGGAACTGGGAGTCAGGAGTGATGGCTACAAGGTAGGGCTGCAGAGTCCTGTTGTCCACTCAGCTTCAAGCACAGCGAGGCTTAGGATAGCAATCCTTCTACTCAGGGAGATGAAATCTTGCCTCCTTGTGTGGTAGTGGCTGCACTGGATTGAAACTACACTTTCCCACTGATATCACTGATGTCAATACCAATAAGAACCTGATATGGGGAGCCAGATCCTTTTCGATTCTATTTGTTTTATAGCTACACAAGTATCTATAGACAGAGGCATAGGTAGATACAGATATAGATGCAGATGTGGATGTAGCTATAGATAGGTGTAGATATAGATAGGTGTAGATATAGATAGGTATAGATATAGATAGGTATAGATACAGATATATAGAGACAGATATCTTGCAAAGTTACATCACAAGCAGTGCTTACCTTCAAGGACTCAAGTCAGGGAGGAAGCAACAGAAACAGAGACTAGACAAAGACATTGATGAAAGCACAAATAAAATGTAAATAACTCTGGGGCATTTCTGGGAATTGAAAGAGGAAGAACTCAAACCTCAGCTTTTCTGATGCAATTGGCTTAAGCAGGGGCAAGGCAGCAGAAATGGCTACTGTGCTATGTCATAGCCCGAAACTGAAAGGAAAGACTATTTTAGAAGAAAACAAGAAGTATTTTCTTTATTTTCTTTTCTTCCCTCACAGACAATTACAGGCAATTTTGCCAGCGTGATTCATGGCTTGAACGTGAACCACTTGACAGACCAAGTTATTCAGAGAAGTAAGCGAATGATTCTGGATACCCTTGGAGTGGGGCTTCTGGGAACCAGCACAGAGGTCTGCCACAAAGTGACACAGTACAGCAAGGTAAGGTGTCTGGCCCTGAGGTTTAGCTTGAAGAAAAGTAGGGGCAGGCTTGGGCTATAAGGGGAAGTTTGGTTATGGTGAAATTCTTTTGGGGCTGTAAAGAGAGACACAATGTTCTTCCCACTGACCCAGAGGAGAAACATTCCACAGCAAGTGCACCACAGAGGAGGAGCTTAGCCGTCAGTCAGACCTGCCTAGTTGGAGGCAGGCTGCAGGGCAATGCGTGCCCATAAGTCTCCATGCACACAGAGATCCCCCTTCCCAAACCATGGTAGTTTATGTCCTTTTGTTTAATTCTGTAGAGACCTCTTCACCAGCTAAAAGTTCTGCACAACAAAATGGGCACTTTTAAGGTTGGGCATACCCGTTCTGGGAGGTCACTGTTAACTCAGAGTCTTAATAAATGTAGAAAACTAGAATCTTTAACTGGAAATCTTCCCAAACAAAGTAATTACAGCACTGAGGGAGTGGCCGATAGGGATATCAATGGCCAAAGGTTGTGTGAAGGTATTGAGACATGGATGGTGTTGGTCTGACTCCTGAGGTTTGTTCCTCTGGAGAGGGATATAAGAATCACAGAATCACAGAACATTAGAGAGTGGAAGGGACCTTGAAAGATCATCCAGTCCAATCCCCCTGCCACAGCAGGTTCACCTAGACCAAATCACACAGGAAGATACCTAGGTGGGTTTTAAATGTCTCCAGAGAAGGACACTCCACAACCCCCCTGGGCAGCCCCTTCCCCTGCTCTGTCACCCTCACTGGGAAGAAGTTCCTTCTGATATTTACATGGAACCTCCTATGTTCCAGCTCACACCCATTGCCCCTCATCCTATCACTAGATGACACTGAGAAGAGCCTGGCTCCAGCCTCCTGACACCCACCCGTCATATATTTATAGACATTAATGAGATCATCCCTCAGTCTCCTCCAAGCTAAAGAGACCCAGCTCCCTCAGCCCTTCCTCATAAGGGAGGTGCTTCACTTCCTCCATCATCTTCGTGGCTCTATGCTGGACACCCTCCAGCAGTTCTGTGTCCTTCAACAGAGGGGCCCAGAACTGGACACAATACTCCAGATGTGGTCTCACTAGTTCAGAGTAGAGGGGGAGAAGAACCTCCCTCGATCTGCTAACCACCCATCTTCCTGGATGTGGGCCAGTATCCATGGGGTTAATTATAAAACAGACACTGATCAAATCGAGTCGATCCAACACCCAGCCAGATGGTGCAGCTGTCAAACAGCTCTGTCAGCGCGTAAGAAGAATTAATTGTGCCACCAGTTCTAACGCTCACAGCAAAGTTACACTTTAACAGTCGGATTAATTTCAAGACTTTATTTTCTTGTTCCCATTTTAAATCACAAAAAAAAAAAAAGACAGAATATTTCAGGACTATAATGAAACACTTTCCTGTGTTCTCTAGCGCAGTTCTATTAATACACATCACTCAGCTTTTCCAGCTTCTCCCAGCAAGCCTGAAGTGAGATCCACTTGATGATTCACGAGAGGTTTGCCCTCGCTCCCTCATGAGTCCTTTATCTGCCATGTTTTAAGCAGATCTATAGGTTGCACGGAACTAACGAGGTGTTACTTTACACAACACATTGGTGTTCAATATTTGCCTACTACAACAGAAAAAAGCTAGCCAAGTGGCATGCAATTCTAAAGCCATTTGATAAGAGTTTTTGATACTTACAGAAATACACATAATGCACTGAAAATAAAGAGCTGTAGTGAAACACAGGAATGGGGATGTTTCAGAAAGTAGCTGATGTCCTCAAACAACATAGCCAGTGGAGAACCATCAGAGGAACACTGAAACAACATGCTGTCAGACTAAAAAGCCTTCACTGCAGTAAGGAAATAAAGCCAAAGGAACCGCAGAAGAGTCACTCGGCTAGAAAAAGTTGCAGACATCACAAGGCACACAGCAGCATCCAGCTGAACCTCATGTATATGCCTAAATAACTTGTTGCTCTTCCCTATCCTACAGACCATGGGAATTGCAGCTTACAGCATGTTTCAGGTTTCCCTACAGTTGCATACTAGGGCGTTCATTTTTAACACACATGCCTTCTAGTAAGGAGCAAAGATGATTTCTGAAAGCTAGCGTGGGGGGTAGTAATACAAGAATTCAAAATATTAAAAGGTAAAAGCAAATCAAGAGAAGTACTAACTTCCAGCCTGGTTCAGGGCAGCATTTCCCAGTCCAAGCACCCCAAATTTCCAGACCATTTCTGACTGTACCTCCCTTCAGGTGCAGGGGGATTGGACTAGATGATCTTTCCAGGTGCCTTCCAATCCCTAATGTTCCGTGGTGATGTAATTCTGTGAACGACATTCAGCTCTGCTGTCTGCACAAGCGCTCAGGAGCTGCCTCCACTGTGTGGAGATGGGGTAAAATGATGTAGGGGCTAAAACCCTACCCTACAAGAAGTAAACAGAAGCTTCAGCAGCTACCCTGCAATGTCTCCAAGCCAATGAACTGCTGACCCACAGACCAACAAGACGTAGAGGGTGCAGAGGATCTTGTGAAACAAAACAGTGCAAATTTTGAGGGTGAGGTTATTGCACGCTGAGATGAAGGAAAAGCAATACATTCAAAAAAATAAAGCTGTCTTCCTTCTGTTACTGTTTACTCACTATTTACAACATGGTTCAAAAGACTTGGTCTAGGTCATCCTGCTCTGGCAGGGAGATTGGACTAGATGATCTTTCAAGGTCCCTTCCAATCCCTGATGATTCTATGATATAGGAAACATTATTAAGAACAGGCACAATTCCATTAAAGCTAGAAGTGGAGCATTTGCAGCTGCCTCCTGTGCCCATTAGCATGGAAAGGTGGCCCCAAAGATAGCAAGCCTCAGGCAACCATCAGAGATCACCTTACAGAGCAAAACAGCCCACCATGATCAGAAGCACCATTAGCTGCAGGAATAGCACTTTCCAAAATAGCTGCCTGGCTCTGGAACCCATGTGCAGAAGATGGGCCAGCAAGCAATGGGTTTAGATGAGCTTTCCCCTATATTTCCACCAGCAAATGGGAGAGCGTGGCTAAAGGCCAAGTCTCGATTGCATCAGCCTGCCAGAGACTACAGCTTACTACAATGAGCTGTATTTCTGCTGTGCTCAACTGTAAGATCTGTAGACCCACCTTCTTCATGCAGGTTTTTTGCATTACTTAGAAAAAACATACAGAATCTACTTCTGGGTGGAAAAAATAAAAACCAAAAAGGAAAAGGTGTGAAAGTCACCTTTAAAAAAAAACCTCTTTCGAGGTAACAGTGAGTTCATTTTCACTCTGTCAAAAGCTGACTTCAAAGCCAAGCAGGAGAAGTTTAGACTACACCGTTTAATTTTGTAGGACAGGAGCTTGTCTGGATGGAAACATGAGGTGCAATCCCACAAGGGCTGCTACAGCACTCCCCACAGGATAATAACTTGTGAGTTACCCAATCTAGCAGCTGCTCCACGACAGATAACGCGACCATGCACCAACAGAAAACTATAGATTTCACAGAATCACAGAATTACTGAGGCTGGAAAAGACCGCTAAGATCATCCAGCCCAGCCTATGTCCTAACATCACCACATCAACCAGACCAGGGCACTAAGGGTCACAACCAGTCTGCCCTTAAACACCTCCAGGGCTGGGGACTCCACCGCTGCCCTGGGTGGTCCATTCCAGTGTCTGAACACCCTTTCCATGAGGAAGGGCTTCCTAACACCCAACCTAACCCTCACCTGGTGCAGCTTCAGGCTCTGCCCTCTCATCCTGTCACTAGTTGCCTGGGAGAAGAGCCTGACCCGCACCTGACTATAACCTCCCTTTACGGAGTTACAGAGAAGGAGGTGGTTTCATCATTTTTCTCACTAAAATAAAAATTGTCATAAGTTATTTTAAGTTGTGTTTCAAGCCAAAGCTCTGTAAACCACGAGTGGCTCATCCTCAAGTCACTCTGTCACTTGGTAATATAAAAAAGTCAGAAAAAACCCACAGAAACGTAAATTCCGTTCCAGTGTAGCATGCACCTGTTTTTGCGCTTCACTTGACGCGCACGTGGATTAAGCAACCGTGCTTGTCAGGTTGACGTTGCTCGGTATGTAGGGCTCCTGGAAGAGCTGGCTGAGAATGTTATGACAAAACTTGTTCTTCCTTGAGAAAATGGTGATCTGTCAAAATGAAACCTGTTCATGGGAAGAGGGGAAACTTGGAGACATCTTTCAGGGAAAAGAAAAATGCAGATAAACCAAAAACTTGTAAGTTATCAAAACACCCAACTTAAACGTGTTCTCAATGAAGGGATTAAGTTTAATCTCGAGTGCCTGAAAAGGTATTTCCAAGAATGTATTCATGTTTTTTTTTTAATCAAGGTTCAAAACAGATGAAATTAAAATCTAGTGCTTCCAAATACGGTAAATCAACTATTTCCACCGATTTCCCATGCTTTTTTTCCTCCACTCCCAAATCACACACTGGTTAACTTTGAGAAACAGTCAGGATGGGAAGACCTTCCTTTCCTTTCCCCTCAAAATCATTTCAGTGTGATCAAAACAGCCTTTTTTCCTCTGGCTCTTCTCAGCAGATAGGGAGTCTTCACTGTCACACTCAAGCACACAGCCACATTCAACTGAGTTCCTTCAGGATGTGGATTTTATGAAACAAACCATCTCTAATGAGTGCTATATACGAGCAATACAAGATGGCATAACAGAAATAAACATGGTTATCAGAAATTCCTGCTTCTTAGAGAACATCAGAAAAAAAACCCATTGGAAAATCTTGCCATGAAATCTCATGTTTTCAGAACTAGCTGCGGCACAGGAAGAGAGATCCCAGATTTATTTATCATAGAAGAGTTTCGGCAGAAAGAGACCTTCAAGATCATCAAGTCCAACTTTTTCCTAGCCCCATCAACACCACTAAACCCTGTCCCCCAGTGCAACATCCACCCTTCTCTTAAACACCTCCAGGCTGCCCCTCCCTGGGCAGGTTGTTCCAATGCCTAACAACCCTTTCAGTAAAGAAACTCCTCCTGGCATCCAACCTGAACCTCCTCGGGCACAGCTTAAGGCTATTTCCCCTTGCCCTATCACTCACCAATAGGGAGAGCAGATCAACTCCTGCCTCTCTACAACCTCCTTTCAAGAAGGTGTAGAGAGCAGTAAGGTCTCCCCTCAATCTCTTCTTCTCCAGGCTAAACAGCCCCAGATCCTTCAACTGCTCTTCATACACCACCTGTTCCAAATCCTTCACTAGTGTGGTAGCCACCTCTATCCCCTCTCCAGCATCCCTCTTCTAGTGAGGGGCCCAAAACTGGACACAGGACTCGAGGTGCGGCCTCCCCAAAGCTGAGTAGAGGGGAACGATCACCTCTCTGCTCCTGCTGGCAACACTATTCCTGATACAGGCCAGGATGCCATTGGCCTTCTTGGCCACGTGGGCACACTCCTGGCTCCTGTTCAGCCAGCCCTCTATTAACACTCCCATTTGCTTTTGTTTGCTTCTGGTTAAAATAACCTCCCAACAACAACTGCAACACAACACAAATCCAGACTCAGGTGAGGCAGCTATAGCAGCAAAACCATCAAAACCTTTTTCGTCCCACTTAAAATGACCGCTGCCATCGTTCTGACTTGGGAGCCATAAGAAACAGTCTTCCTCCCCAGCTCCCATCAAACTCTGACTCAACTGGGAAAACCTGAAATGTGAATGTCTACTCAGTTTCTCTCCATCAGGACAATACGGAGAACAGGCAGCACTCTCAGGAGGTTCTTGAAGAATTTTATTCTTTTATCTGTAAGTTTTTTCACATCAAATAATTAAATAATTCCTATCTGCACTGGGACTCCTCCACCAAGCCACAGTGTTGTTAAGACAGGCACACTGTAACACCATCATCTCCAAGCCTGACCATTTGGAGAGCAGGAGTTATCAGAAGTGCAGTGAGCATCCCAGGAAAATACCTGGTCAAACAGCTGCAGTTCTGAGAGCTACACTCACTATTTACTGCCCTTTTTAACGAATAGAAATGTGATGTGGCATAAGCAGAGCTCATGGTGACTATCTGAAGAGCAGCTTCTGCAGGTGACCTTTGGGGTAGTCAGCGTCAGCCAGCTGCAACATGGGAGTCAGCTCCTGAGATTTACAGTAATGGGCACAGTGGGTCACAGCTACTGCGCACCTAATTGCAACTAGAAAACCTGAGCCCTGGGTTATTAATGTTACTGCTGATAAACTCTCTCCTGTGCTTCCCCCCACTGACATTATTGCTTTTATGATAGTTTTGAAGATACAGCAACTGCTGTTTATATTATGAGCACCACATTAAAGCTGTTTTCAATAAACATACGACTCAATGTTCCTGTTGGTTACCTCCCTTTTGGCTCAGAAGCATCCCGTCCAGCTCTGACACTGCTGTGAATCTATGGCAGCAGCTGAGCCAAGGCATTCAGTTTGAGCTAACTCCTCTGTACTAGCGAGTCTCCTGCTTTGGGAGAAAAGACAAACTCTTAACGTCATCAGGGAAATGAGATCACCCATTACTTGTAAGCTTTGCCTCACACAGCTGTAGTGCCCTCACTGGCTTGCTGTTTGTCTGAAGGAAAGTTCAGATGCCTTCTGTCAGCTGAGCACAGGGAAGAACAACTGAAAACTACTGGTTTTTATTAATAGCAACCTGTTAATTAATCAACACTATGAAATAAAAAGCAAATGTATTTCAAACTTTATGCTGTGTGCCCAGCAGGAGTAGGGAGGTGATTGTCCCCCCGTACTCAGCACTGGTGAGGCTGCACCTTAGTACTGGGCC
>JAOXOE010028425.1:0-16173 GCA_028565055.1 Phoeniculus purpureus | reverse complement strand
ACCTAAAAAGATCATCTCGTGCAATCCCCCTGACAGAGCAGAATAATAATTATGGATTCATTTGGTATTGTAAAGGACCTCAAAAGATCATCTAGTCCAATCCCCCTGCCAGAGCAGGACCACCTAGACAAAGTCATAATCATAGAATCATTAGGGACTGGAAGGGACCTTGGAAGGTCATCTAGTCCAATCCCCCTGCCAGAGCAGGATCACCCAGACCAATCTGCACAGTAATGTTCTGTGATTCTAGTGCATAGTCCCCCCCATCTCAGAACCAGGTTGCTCCCCCTCGGTAGAACTTTGTGGTCTTGATTCAGGAAAGTGACTGAGAAGATGCCCAAGGGCTTTGCCAGGCAGAGCCTTTGGAATCTGCTGCTGGGAATCAGGACTGTTCCTGTGAACGATGTCATTATTGCACCTTCCCTGCCTCACACCCCTGGTGCAAAGAGGATCTCAGCTCAGACGTATGATCTTCTCGCTAGACCCACCCCAGCCTTGTAGCGGGAAGGCGACATCCTTAGCTTCAGCAATTCGTGTGCCATGACTTGAGCGCTGGCATCTCTTCCCTCGTTTGTAAACGAAGTCAAAGCTCCGCAGCAGTTCCCCCGGTTGTTTAAAACTTTCCACCAAAACATGTTTTCACAGACGGGTGATTTGATTTCACTCCGTTTTTTTCCCAGTTTTCTTAGTGAATAATTCACAGGAGGTAGATTTTTATTTGAAAACTAAAGCCCAACTTTTAACAGAACCACTGCGGAACGAAAACTTCTGAGAGCTCCAGAAGCCGCAGAGGAAGGGAGGCAAAAAAGGGATATGAAAGGGTTGTTAATTTTTTTGTTTCCAGCAGAAATAAATTTAAAAAAAAATTCCTGACCAACTTAATTTTTTTCACCGGGGCTTTAAAGAGGCTGCAGCGGCTTCTTCCTTCTGTGTTTTTAGAGATGAGAAGACATGAGAGGAGAGGGAGAAAGAAAGAAAGAGGTTAGGAAATTCATTGTTAGGAAATTGGTGCTGGTTCTTTTTATTCCTTTGAGCAGCAATTTCCATCAAGAACAACCAACCCCAACCAATTAGGGACCAGCTGCCAAGAAGGCGAAAAGATCTGGGAGTAAAAGGGAAAACTCCGTTTCCAGCGTGTAGACAGATCCCTGAGAGCCGGCCACGAGAGCTGATTGTGGAATGTGATGAAACAGAGATACAGAGTCTCTCTGGTTTGGTAGGAGTTTGTACAAGATCTTGCGCAAGGGCACCCTGATTGGCACCGGGGGATTCGGGGCACTGCCGCAGCACAAGTGAGAGCAGCTACAGCAGCCGGTGTCGGGACTCTGGGTCCAAACCCACCTGAACAGGGAAGAAATTCAGATGTGATGGCAGTCTCGGGCTAGCTGCCCCTTCCCCACAGCGAGTGAGACTCAAATCCCGTATTTCATAGTATCACACAGAATCACAGAACATTAGGGGATGTGCTCCTGTGTGACTTGGTCTAGGTGATCCTGCTGTGGCAGGGGATGGGACTGGATGATCTTTCGAGGTCCCTTCTAGTCCCTAATGATTCTATGATTCACCCATCCACTTCATACAGGTGAGAAAGGATGGCCCCACTTTTGGTCTCGGTTCCAAAATCGGGGGGTTATTGGTTCATTTCCGGCTTCACAATGTGCCCAGCAGGAAAAACGGAGCCAAGTGAAACTCTGGGCTTGTGTTCTGCGGGACTTAAACCCCTCCTACACTCTCGGTCCATGAGAGTTCATACCCTTGGAGTTGCATTGCGAGACTTAGGTTCAAGCGCCAAAATTAATCAAGATCAGACAAACCCACTGCTTTTAGTTTATGTCTTGTCAAAACCCAAACTACTGGCCAGCCTTCCATTGCAGAGTTACGAAAGCAAAGCCTTGGAGACAGACTGCAAAACGCTTGAGCTTCTGAGCACAAGCAGGATCCTCACTCAGGATCATCCAGAGCTGGACCCGTCGGTCGACTAGGGCTGTTTTGGGTTACAGGGGTTGGGATGGATTTAAAAAAGGTAGCTCAGCTGCTGAAGGGAGTAAAGAGGGCTCTGCGATCCAGAGGCGATCAGCCGTGATGAACGGTGAAGGCAATGAGCAGAGACAGTTTGTTTTCTATCTGCCTCATTGTGTCTGAGGACGGAAGCCTGACTTCAACACGAGTTCAGAGCTGTTGAAGGCTCCGCCGTCTCCATCTAGATCCTCATGGTCACAATTTGGTTCTGATTTTTGTTCTGCATTTTGTCTGAATTTTTGTGTTTGAATCTTAAATGCGAAGACTCTGTTGCCTGCTGCTCGTTGAGAGTGGGCTGTCAGTTGCCCTTGAAGCCAGAAGAGGGGGAAAGACCCCATAGATGGCTTCAAGTACTGGTGCTGTTGCTGCACGCTGTGAATGCGTTCGGTTTTAATTGCTAAAATTTACATCAGGCAGAGTGTCACAGCATCACAGGACATTAGGGATTGGAAGGGACCTCAGAAGATCATCCAGTCCAATCCCCCTGCCAGAGCAACACCACCTAGACAAGTCACACAGGAACACATCCAGGTGGGTTTTAAATATCTCCAGAGAAGGAGACTCCACAACCCCCCTGGGCAGCTCCTTCCAAGGCTCTGTCACCCTCACTGGGAAGAAGTTCCTTCTCATGTTGATGTGGAACCTCCTCTGTTCCAGCTCACACCCATTGTCCCTTGTCCTATCATTAGGTTTGCCTAAAGCGTTTGCTTCTCCTGCTTTAACAAGTCAGCTTGGGGAGACATCTGCCCTGTCCCCCCATAGGTGTGTAAAGCAGAGAATAGAGTTCTAGAAGCCAAGAGTTTGCAAGGGCTCTGCCTCAGATCAGGTATGAGAACCTCTGTGTGGCCACATTGCTGCATGAGGACTCATGGGATGGAAGCTGGGCTTTGGCATCCCGGGAGCCTGTTCTCATGGTGTGGGAACTGCCAGCTGCCCCTTGTCTTGCTCACCTAACCACGCTGCGGGCTGCACCTAATAAAGGTCCCCACGGGGTGTTTTGAGCACTCATTAAGTAGTTTGTCAAGCAGTAAGAGACTCCTGGATGAGAGGAGCAGTTGCAAGGGCACAGTGTAATTAAAGCACGGCTCACTTTATGATGTGTTATTAGTGGGGTTGTCCATCACACGTGCTGCTCTTTGTAGTTAACAAATGTTATCTCATGGTCATGTGTGAGATGCTGTTGCATGGCCTGAGGGTGGTAGTCACTGTGGCTGTGGGAAGCAAAAGACAGTGTAAGGCTGCAGTATCCTTTGGGGTACAAGTCCTCCACAGTGCTTTTGCCCTGCCTTTTCGTTTCCTCTTCAGCAGCTCTTTCCTCCACTGGTGCTGGGGTGATAGTGTAACATCACCCTCCTGTCCAACTGACCCACCTGGGGATCCAAGAGGAGATTGTGGTGAGAGGTTAACATTTACATGAGGCTGTATGAAGTAGGGATTTTCCACATTCCCATGCATTTCACCCTGCTGGTTGTGTTGATGTTTTGAAGTTAATAGGGCAGGCCAGCCCAGAGGACAGGTGGACCGTGTGCCATGTTGTTCATGCAAATGTTACAGCAAGTGTAGAGTCTGGCATCTGAGCAAGAACAACCCCAGCGACCAGTATAAGTTGGGGACTGACCTGTTGGAGAGCAGCGTAGGAGAAAGGGACCTGGGGGTTCTGGTGGACAGCAGAATGACCATGAGCCAGCAATATACCCTTGTGGCCAAGAAGGCAAATAGCATCCTGGAGTGGATCAGAATGGGCGTGGTTAGCAGATTGAGAGGATTTCTCGTTCCCCTTTACTCTGCCCTGGTGAGCCCACGTCTGGAATATTGTGTCCAGTTCTGGGCTCCTATATTCCAGAAGGACACGGAACTGCTGAAGACAGTCCAGCGCAGAGCCACAAAGATGGTGGAGTGGATCATCTTCCTTATGAGGAAAGACTGAGGGAATTTGGTCTTTGTAGCTGGAAAAAAGGAGACTGAGGGGTGACCTCATTAATGTTTATGAAGATGTGAAGGGTGGGTGTCAGGAGGATGGAGCCAGGCTCTGCTCAGTGGCACCCAATGATGGGACAAGGGGCAGTGGGTGTGAGCTGGAACAGAGGAGGTTCCACATCAATATGAGAAGGTGAGGGTGACAGAGCCCTGGAAGGGGCTGCCCAGGGAGGTTGTGGAGTCTCCTTCTTTAGAGATGTTTAAAACTCACCTGGCCATGTTCCTGTGTGACTGGATCTAGGTGATCCTGCTGTGGCGGGTAAATTGGACTGGATGATCTTTCAAAGTCCCTTCCAATTCTTAATGTTCTGTGATTCTGGAAGAAGAGCATCTTGCTCTTCTCAGAGAGGCTGAGTGCACTTGGCCTTGGGAACATAGAGAAGAATGGTGTAGCTCCAACATCAGGTTTTCTCTAGAGCTGGCTGTGCACAGTTCCTTTTCCCTGCCTGGTTTAATTGAGTACAGTCAGAGTTTTCATTCAGCAGCCTGGGTTTTTGTGGGAATAGTATTTTTTTATCTCTCCTACCCAGTCACCTGCTCTCATGGTAATGGTGATAATTGAATGTACATTCTGTCAGAGTGGGCTGAATGTGAAAAATGGATCCAAAATGCTCTGGGGAGCAAAAGAGCAGGGGTGATCAGAGAGACTTGCAGAGACAGTAACTGCCCTATTTCTTTGGAAAACATACAAAAACACTGTCATGGAGTTAATGCCAGGAGCCATATCCATGCTAAAGGTGCAGAGCACTTTGGATTTTTAAAATTTAGCTTAGATTTATTTGTTTTATTGTATTTTCACTTTTTGCTTGTTTTAAAGCAACTGTATTTTATTCCACATATTGCACTTTCTAAGCACAGTAATGTTTCTGTGTAAAGTTTGCTATTGTAATGGATCCAACATGTGTCCATCTATGCCTGAAGGCTAGGATATCTGGATTGAGGAGCACCTGGCTTCACAGTGGTCTGCAAACCCATGATCTGTTACGCTGAAACACAGAAGGGTGGGCAGACTCATGTCCCCCATTGCAGAGATGCAGCTAGAGACTGAGGGGTGACCTCATTAATGTTGATAAATATGTGAAGGGTGGCTATGAGGAGGATGGAGCCAGGCTTTGCTCAGGGGCATCTAATGATAGGACAAGGGACAAGTGAGCTGGAACACAGGAGGTTCCCCATCAATATGAGAAGGAACTTCTTCAGGGTGAGGGTGACAGAGCCCTGGAAGGGGCTTCCCAGGGGGATTGTGGAGTCTCCCTCTCTGGAGAAGTTTAAAACCTGTCTGGACGTGTTTCTGTGTGACTGGATCTAGGTGATCCTGCTGTGTTAGGGGGATTGGACTAGATGATCTTTTGAGGTCGCTTCCACTCCCTAATGTTCTGTGGTTCTGTGAAGCAAGGATTGGGGATGGGCTCCCTCACACACAGACTGTTGGACCTATCCCTAGCTGCCAGCATCCTGAAAGGCAGCTGGGGCACAGCCAGCCACACTACTGTATGTTGGTCGTTTGGTCAGACGGCTGAACGCAAGGCTGTGGTACCTGTGAGGCTGCTGTTCTTGCTAGAGCCAGGCAGAGCAATCAGCCAAGGCTGAGCAGTAACTCGCCTTCTCTTACATAATGAGCTGTGCAATTGAATAATTTAGTATGTGAAACGCCGATGGCATTTATTATGTCAATTAGGATGAGCACATGTTTAGGAAGCCCTTCAGGAGTCAATCGTGATTGTTCACGCGGCCTCGCTGCTGCCACATGATTGACTTCCTCTGAGCAGGTAGACGGTGCCTTTGGAAAGCAGTTACCTGCTTTGCTGCGGCTTGTCTGAGCCTGTAGGTCTGGCAGAAGCTCTTGGGCCAAGTCTGAACTTTGAAAGAAGTAAGAAATGGAGATGATTACTCGAACCAATGGAGTATTTAACAAGTAGAGGCAAGCTGACAGAAGTCTTCTCCGAAACACTGCCTTCTGCTCAGGTGAGTTCCGCCACTGGGAATGTTCTGCGTCGTGCTGGTGGCTTAACCACAGATACAGACTGGATTGTTCAGATTTTCTCTTCGCTCGCGTCTTGCCCAGACATTCCTGGTATTTTCAAATTATTAATGGATTTTATCATTTTAACACGTTGGATGTAGGTTTTGTGGCCGTGAATTCATCATTTCAGATACATAATTCAACCACAACAAAAAACCTTCTTCTAGTCTTGGTTTGCCCTGTGAAATTCCAGCATGAACTGTAGAGAAAACCCTTTTGTTGGCTTAGGTTTTTATTGAAGCAATGTGTTTCTAAAGTTGTTATGTGCCTGTATGACATTTCTGCTAGGTTTCACAGCTTGAGCTGTGACTTTAAAAGCCGGGGTTGTTCACTTACTGTACTGTTGGATTTCTCTGTTCAGCTGGAAATGCCTTTCATCACTGAATGCTCTGCAAAGTGCCTTGATTGTTGGAAGCTCAGAGAAGGGCTTTCTGACTAATAATAACAACTGTAAAAAAGCAGCTGTCTTTAAGCTGGGGCCACACAAAGGAGATTTTTGGAGCTCCTGTTTGTTGTCTTGGAGACTTTCTGTACTGATGTGCTGAACTTTTAAATGCACAGAATCACAGAACATTAGGGATTGGAAGGGACCTTGAAAGATCATCTAGTCCAATCCTCCTGCCAGAGCAGGATCACCTAGACCAGGTCGCACAATGCGTTTTCTCCAAAAGCCAGTTCTAACAGGACTTGCTACACTTAAAAATGTCTATAAATATGAGAAGGATGGGTATCAGGAGGATGAAGCCAGGCTCTGCTCAGTGTCATCTAGTGATAGAACAAGAGGCAGCAGGTGTAAGCTGGAACAGAAGATGTTCCACATCAGTACGGGAAGGAACTTCTTCACAGTGAGAGTGACAGAACACTGGAAAGGGCTGCCCAGGGGGGTTATGGAGTCTCCTTCTCTGGAGACATTTAAGTCCTGTGTGGCCATGTTCCTGTGAGACTTGGTCTAGGTGATCCTGCTGTGGCAGGGGGATTAGACTAGATGATTTTTCAAGGTCCCTTCCAATCCCTAATGTTTTGTGATTCTGTGTCAAGCTGGATTCTTATCAGCTGAATTAATATGGCCAGGCTCTTCAACTCTTTTCTATTTACTACCTTTTTACCTGAAGACTTCTGTCCATAACATCTCCACTTGAGCTGGGCTGCTAATGATGACACCTCAGGCAGAAAGAAAACACTGGAACATTTATAGGTAGAACAGAGATACGGAAAGAAACATAAGTAGGAGGAATATTGATCCTAGAGTGTGATGAGAAGGTCTTTGGAATGTCAATCATTGTCTTCTATATAATGCATATTTCTGGAGTATGGGTCACTCTCTAATGTTTTCCACGAGCGTTGGTTGGTATTCTGGGCCCCTCAGTTCAAGGACATGGAGCTGCTGGAGGAAGACCAGCCTAGAGCAACAAGGGTAATGAAGGAAGTGGACAACCTCCCTTGTGAGGAGAGGCTGAGGGAGCTAGGTCTTTTAGCTTGGAGGAGACTGAGGGGTTACCCCTTTAATATGCATAAATACGTGAAGGACGGATGTCAGAAGGATGGAGCCAGGCTCTGCTCAGTGTCATCTAGTGATAGGACAAGGGGCAATGGGTGTGAGCTGGAACAGAGGAGCTTCCACATCAATGTGAAGGAACTTCTTCCCGGTGAGGGTGACAGAGCACTGGAAGGGCTGCCCAGGGTGGGTTGTGGAGTCTCCTTCTCTGGAGATGTTTAAAACCCACCTGGACAGGTTCCTGGGTGACTTGGTCTAGGTGATCCTGAGGTGGCAGGGCGATTGGACTAGAAGACCTTTCGAGGTCCCTTCCAATCCCCACTGTTCTGTAATCCTGTGATTCTGTAGTGCAACCAAACTAGCCCCCTTAAAGGAAAACTGTTCAGAGTAGTAGCTGAAAAGCTCTGGTTTTTTAAGATTTCTTGAAACCAGGTGATACAGAATCACAGAACATTAGGGATTGGTCCATTCACCCTGCCACAGCAGGATCACCTAGACCAAGATGCACAGGAACATATCCAGGTGGGTTTTAAATGTTTCCAAAGAAGGAGACTCCACAACCCCCCTGGGCAGCCCCTTCCAGTGCTCTGTCACCCTCACCATGAAGAAGTTCCTGTTCATATTTCTATGGAACTTTCTATGTTCCAGAAGTCAATCTTCAAGACAAGAGTTGCAAGGGAATATGGAGGAAGAGGTTTGGTCCTTCTGACACCTTGCTCAGCAGACACAGAGCTCTCTGAATCTGAACATGCCTGATAACAAAATAATTCTGCAATAACCCAGGGTAGGATCTGTCATCTTCTGACCAAATCCATCCCAAAAAGGTACAGTAAGAGAGTAAAGAGCTTTCAGGAATCATATGTTTCCAAGTCAGACAGGACTGTACCACACATGCTCGGATGCCTCAACAACATGGAAACGTTGGCTGACCTGGGGGTGCCTTGTAAGTGAATTCTGTCCAGCCACTCTCCTCAATGATGTCTTCTGTTTCTTTGGAAAAAAGCTGTGTTTTAACTTTAGCCTCAAAACCAGAATGTAACCCAAGGGGTATTCTCTTCCTCTTCTCCTGCAGTCTTTCCTAAGAGGAGGAGGAAGGCAATGCATCAAGGTAGACAGCGATAAGTATTGAAAGGGAAACCATGCCATTTTTTTTCTGCTGCATGAAGCAGAAACAACGTTTAACCATTGAACAACTTACTTTTCTTTCATGAGTGGTGTTGAAGAATCTGTAACTCAAAATATACTTCACAGTGTAGTTCTCAGTTTCTTCTTTGGTAAGGTTATTGTTCCAGGACAGAATGACTCTTGACTCGTTCTTGGTGACCCGCAGAGCGTTACGCA
Source organism: Phoeniculus purpureus (assembly GCA_028565055.1). Lineage (NCBI taxonomy): Eukaryota > Metazoa > Chordata > Aves > Bucerotiformes > Phoeniculidae > Phoeniculus > Phoeniculus purpureus. Next base: position 7,318 of record JAOXOE010028425.1, on the reverse strand, counting down.
GCCTAAATGCATCTGCAATTACAACGACATTATGCAGAGGAAAAGAAGGGTTGCCTGGACATGTTCCTGTGCGACTGGATCTAGGGGATCCTGCTGTAGCAGGGGGATTGGACTGGATGGTCTTTGGAGGTCCCTTCCATTCCTTAATGTTCTGTGATTCTATGAAGAGAGGGCCCCTCACGTTTGGTGCCCAGCAAGGCTTGCCCAGGTAGCACCTCTCCAAAGAGCTCTGTTCTTGCATGGAGCAAGAGATTTCTGAGCACTGCTGGTTATTATCCCTTCAGCAAGTAAGATCTAGGCTTATCTATGCTACGTGTTTGTTTTCACCTGTCTTGGACACCTCTAACTACACAAGTCTTGGTGTCTCTCTATGGGCTGTTGAAAGTGCATAACCCTAACTGTTATTTAATACTTTACTTACCCACTGCCTCTTGTTGTCCACTTGCCAGGCGAGTGGAGCACAGTGTCTTATGCTGGAAAGCACTTAAAATCAGCATGACAGGAACAACTGTAACACGTGCCATAGGAAATGCTTCAGGCCACAGGTCTTCCAAAACTGAGGCTCTTTAGTTCCAGGTTTGGTAGAAAGAAGAGTTAAAACACGATGCTTTTCTTCTGCATCTGTGGAATAGTATGAAGTAGTTAATTAATCATTGACGTGATGTCCAAGGTATAAGAAGCAAATAAGAAGTGACATCAGTGTTGCTGATTGGAGCCATCTATTCCCAGGATATCTGTACTTAAGGTCAATCTTTGACTGAACGCCAGAACCTTCCAATCCCTTATGTTCTGTGATTCTGTGAATACCTCTGGAATGGGGCGGTGTGCGGCAAGAGAAAAAGTCAGGGAAAATATACAACTGAAAAAAAAGAACCTTCACAGGGTTATAATTCAAAAATCTATTGACATCAGAGGGCTCATTCACTCCCCTCAGATGGAGCAATCAGAAATATTCTTTGGAGCATGTGTGGCTTTTATTTAAACCGGGAGAAATGGAAAAAGGATGGAAAACACCAAGCAAGTTACAAAATTTATGGCTAATATTAGCATGACTTGTGTTGAAAACTCAAGTCAAAAGAGGACCTGAAACAGGAAAAGGAACAAAATAAATCTTAAAGTAGCAACAACTTTCAGTGTTAGAAATAAAAACAAAGGCTGTCTGTGAGGTAATACAAAAGCACTCAGTTGGAGAGACAAAACACAGAGAAGAGACAGTAAATTAACCCGACTGGCCATGTTCCTGTGCGACTTGGTCCAGGTGATTCTGCTGTGGAATTGGACTAGGTGATCTTTTGAGGTCCCCTCCCATCCCTAATGTTCTGTGGTGCTGAATAAACAGAGTAAAACAAAAACAAACCCAGCTTGAGTCAAAGACAGACATTTTAAGAGAGATCACTTTTTTCCCAGATGTAACTTGTTCATAGAATCACTAGGGATTGGAAGGGACCTCGAAAGATCATCCAGTCCAATCTCCCTGCCACAGCAGAATCACCTAGACCAAGTCATACAGGAACACATCCAGGTTCCTGGTGAACTTCTTCACAGCACTTCTTGACTCTGTGTGCAATGAGACCCTGCACCTTGCTCTCACAACTGCTGTGGTGGTGGACAGTGTCTGCAGGCTGAGAAGAGGGCCAGGCAAATTTGTGAAAAGCAGGTACACGAAAATCTACTGAAAAATACTAGAGCCAGACCTCCTAACATCCTTAGTTCAGGATTACATCTCAGTAGCTACTCCAGTTGCTACTACTGCAGACTGAACAGCACACAGACTGTTCAGCTCACCCCACAGAGCATTTACATACAAAGAACTGATCCACAGAAAAGAGAAAGCAATGTGACATAAGGACACCCGAGGTGTCCAGGAGGGAACAAGAAGTCATCAATATGTAAAAAAACTTCCAGTGTGTGACTTGTCAAAGAGCACATATTTCAATTCATACCAGCATAGATGAGCATGTATCAGAATCAGAACAGTAGGGATTGGAAGGGACCTCGAAAGGTCATCTAGTCCAATCCCCCTGCCAGAACAGGATCCACTAGATCCAGTTGCACAGGAACGTGTCCAGGCAGGTTCTAAACATCTCCAGAGAAGGAGACTCCACAACCACCCTGGGCAGCCCCTTCCAGTGCTCTGTCACCCTCACTGTGGATCACTAAGCCTGTCTGATTAAGACTGCCTTAAACTTCATTTAAAGCTGTTGTTTCTTATTCTCAAAGTCCCCATATGTGATATTAGACAATGTAGAAAATGATTAAGAAATGACGGAATAAACTATATACGTCAAATAAGTAGACTAGAGAAGAATAGACTAGACTAGAATCATTAGATATTGGAAGGGACCTCAAAAGGTCATCTAGTCCACATTTTAAAGGTCTCAGTAGGTGAAGAATCAAACCAGCAGAACTATTGACATTGTTTTTTCACAACTTACCTTCATTGTATAATGCCTGTTAAATCCTGGACACCTGTGAATCGTTAGGGCTGAGAAGTGAGACAGACCAGCACTGGAGAATGTCTCGATTTAAGGCTATAATGAGAAACCGATTCAAGAGACTTCCCTTTTTGCAAGACACAGGCAAGAAAAGCCCGACCCCAGTGCCACTTCCTGCTGCGGGATGAAAGCACACCTCTGAGTACATGAACACTAACTAGAAGCTTGCTCAAGTTCTCCAAAATGCCTTGAAAGAGGCACACCCTTGTGTGATGGTTAGTTAGAACAGATCTAATTCTGTCAAGTGATTTTACTGTCACTCTCTTCTAAGTAAGTGCACTTTGGAATGGGCTGCCCAGGGTGTTTGTCAAGTCTCCTTCTCTGGAGACACTTAAAACCCACCTGGATACATTGCTCTGCGACTGGATCGAGATGATGCTGCTTGGGGTGGAGGGGACTGGACTTGGTGATCTTTTGAGGTCCTTTCCAATCCCTAATGTTCTGTGATTCTGCTCTAGAAGCAGGAATATCCTCGGGGACCATCTCAGAGACCCAGTAGAAGGGATTTACATAGCGATGATCTGAAACTCTGAGCTTGGAGTGCATTGGTAGAAATTCCCAGCACAGATAAATCTGTATCTTCGAGTCTACCACATGGAGCTGCTGAGGGTTGCTACTTGCACCTTTTCCCTTCGGAAATTAGGGTGTTTGGTCAACAGTGATGGGGGAGGGAGGCAAGAATTAAAGCTGGATGAAAGACACAACGAAAGGCAGAGTATCTGTGTAGGGGATGACCGGGTAGAACCAACCCCTGATAGCTACACGTGTCCTTTATGATGTGTGCAGGCAGTATCTTGCTGCTTCCCGGGCTGAATAACCAGTGTTCCCGTAACTCGGGAAGATTCTCACAGCGGCCACATGATGGTAGCCTAGGATCAGAGACCTAAATCATGACAGTAAAGAAAGCAGGGTGACTCACAGAACATTAGGGATTGGAAGGGACCCCGAAAGATCATTGAGTCCGATCCTCCTGCCACAGCAGCATCACCTTCTTGCAAACTGAAATCAAAACTGGTGTTAGAGCCACTCGCTGCCACACAGTGAGGAAGCCGAGATGTGTTTCGACTTCAAAGTAGTGCGATATCCATGATAGGGCTATCTGGTTTACTTGCTGGGTAGCCCAGTATTGAGGTATTACAGAATCACAAAACATGAGGGATTAGAAGGGATGCTGGAGCTCTACATCATCATGGACCAATTTGCATCTAGCAAACTTCTGCCTACACTTCTCTACCGTTTGGGGTCAGCACAACATCAGCTGCAGTTGCCTGCTATTTCCTCTTTAATTCTAAAGAGAAAAATGGAGTAAAATCTTTGAACAATTCTCCTTGCTAACACCTCAGAGTGTTTTGCATATTAGAAAAACAAAGACCTTTGACCGGACTCTACAAATAAAAGAAAAGGAAGGTCTGGACAAAATCAGCGAGTTCTGTAGTTTGAGGAGATCTGGTGGTGTTTGCAGGTTTGGACAGAGTTCAGCCAATACATAGCCCTGTTTATTGGAAGGGTCTATACTCTGCCTTTAAGGTTTGAAGCAGAGCCTGGCTCCATCCTCCTGACACCCACCCTTCACTTATTTATAAACATTAACGAGGTCACCCCTCAGTGTCCTTTTCTCCAATCTTAAGAGACCCAGTTCCCTCAGCCTCATCAGAGAGATGCTCTACTCCCTTCATCATCTTTGTAGCTCTGCGCTGGACTCTCTCCAGCCATTCTGTGTCCCACTTGAACTGAGGGGCCCAGAAAAGGTGATAAATTTAAAATAGATTAAGCCAGAGAAACAAAAATTAAAATTACTCTTTTTTTACTATCAACTTCTATAAGTGCAATATTCTTTCTTAGCTTTAGTTATTAAGAAGACTAGATGGAGCCAGGCTCTTCTCATTGGCATCTAGTGATAGGACAAGGGGCAATGAGTGTGAACTGGAACAGAGGATGTTCCATATAAATAGGAGAAGGAACTTCTTCACGGTGAGGGTGACAGAGCACTGGAAGGGGCTGCCCAGGGGCACTGTGGAGTCTCCTTCTCTAGAGACATTTAAAACCCACCTGGATATGTTCCTGTGCAACTTTGTCTAGGGGATGCTGCTGTGGCAGGGGGATTGGACCAGACGATCTTTCGAGGTCCCTTCCAATCCCTAATGTTCTGTGATTCTACAATTTTTTTTTCCTGTATAAATATGAAAAGTTTTAACTTTTCCAAACTACATTAAAAAATTGTATAATTAAGGAATAAGTTGACAATGAGTTCAGACTTCTTTACACCAGCCCAGTTTCCTGTATCATAACATTTACCTCATGACCAGTTTCTTCCATGGAGGTACTTGACATTCCAAGAATAATTATGTTCCAAGAATCTACAGGGTCTTGGTTTAAGAATTACAGAAGCTGAGTAGACACAAAGGTCTCAGCTCTGCCTTCATCCTCTAGCAGGACTCTTTCAATTCCTCTACAGAATACCAAGCAGAACAGCTAAGTTGGTCTTTTTCCTCATTTCCTGTTTTATGAAGACAAGAGTTGCCCTGAACAAACACACTGGCTCATTATTCACCAGCTCTCTCAACCTTGCAGACACAGCCAGAATCAGTCTGTTAAACCAGATGTGGGGTGTTGTTGGGGGCTTCTCCTATTTACTTGCTATTTATGGGTAGGATTGGTGCAAGTAGGAAGAACTGTGAGCAGACACATAGCAGAGCTCTTCTGAGATCGGTTCCACACGGTCTGATGCGCGTGTGGCTCAGCCCCTCGCTGCTTCAGAGGAATAGCCACTCGCTCACTGAAGGGACTTTGGCAAGAAGCAGCATCGGCTCTGGGAGATGGAGCAAATTCAGGGTCTTCCTAGTGACAGCCCTTGGCTTTCTCAGCAATTTGCTCATCTTACTAAGCTCAAAGAAGCTCTCTTGATTTCTGTTTGAAGTCAGGCCAACCTTTGTTGATATGATTATACTGTGAAACCCACCTGGAGATGTTCCTGTGCGACTTGGTCTAGGTGATCCTGCTCTGGCAGGGGGGTTGGACTAGATGATCTTTTGAGATCCCTTCCAATCCCTAATGTTCTGTGATTCACTGACAGAGAAACAGAATCTAAACCAGAAAACCCTCCTGATACCAACCTCACCACTGGCAAAAGAATGTTTGCTTTCCAGGGGAAGGTCTTTACCAGAAGACCAACATAACAACGAAGGGGGTTTGGATGGTCTCACAAAAATCAGATTGCTGAGTGACAGGACAAGGGGCAATGGGTATAAACTGGAACAGAGGAGGTTCCACATCAATAAAAGTGTCGACAACAGAAAATGAGAAAGAACAGAAGTCTTCACTTCTGCAGGTCTTGAAATGAAGTGCCTTAGAAGGGAATGTGCCAGTGCCCTTTTGTCTGCTCTGCGAGTAAAATTGAGGAATCGAGACCTAAGGAAGAGGAAACATCTTGAGAACCCCCCTGATTCCTTCTTTGCCCAGAAGAGCAACAAGAGCAGAGGGTGACGGGAGCGAAGCCATACAAGACACAGGCAGGAGCTGGACAGATTCGCTCTGATTTAACACTCTCCAGGGAGGGAGAACAGATACGTGTCAAAGTAGCACAGTCAGTGAACATCAAAACTATTGAGATTTAAATGCTGTCGTCCAGTGTAATACCTTCATGTTCCTCTTCAAAGTATGTAGAAGGCAGAGGTCCCGTGCTCAGGCTGCGCTCTGGGGTATGTGAAAAGGCAGGTGCTGTGTTTCTCAGTTCACAGCAAGTTGTTTTACTGGACAAACAACTTTCAGGACCAAGACACATGCCTCAGTATTAAAAGCAGTCAGGTTGGCAGAAAGCCCTTGGGCTTGCTCATTGCAGAGCCCACTGGCCAGGTGAGATGTGACTGTTGGCACCTGGGCAGTGCAGAGCCAACTGCACAAACAGGCACCACGCGCTGCATGCGCTCACACAGCTGAACGTTCAGGCTGCACTCGGGGGACCGCACATAACCCTAACCGTGGTACAAGTAGACAAGGGACACAGGGCTGATTTAGTAGACTCAGAGCTTTTGAGAGAGTGGAGAAACTTCTCCTGGTCAGTGCATTGAGTTCACCCACTCAAGACAAAGTTAAGTGGAAAATCTGCGGGTGACGCTGGTTTGTGACACATCTACAGGAAATGAGGCTGGCTAGTGCAAAGCTCGGGATGGCTGCTATGAAGTCCAGAGCATCAGGATTATCTTCCTGTGGAGGGCAGGGTCCCTAGGCAGAAGACAATGGTGTGTCTCAAAACAGTAATACCTGCTGCATGCCTGAGCCAGAAGGTATATTCATATATCATAGAATCACAGAATCATTAGGGATTGGAAGGAACCTTGGCAGATCATCTAGTCCAATCCCCCTGCCAGAGCAGGATCACCTAGATCAAGTTGCACAGGAACATCTCCAGTTGGGTTTTAAACGTCTTCAATGAAGGAGACTCCACAACATATTCCAGTGCTCTGTCACCCTCACTATGAAGAAGTTCCTTCTGATATTTATATGGAACCTCCTATGTTCTAGCTCACATCCATTGCCCCTATATCTTGGGGTGGATCGTTAGCAGATCAAGAGAGGTTCACGTCCCACACTGCTCTGCCCTTGTGAGACTACAGCTGGAATATTGTGTCCAGTTCTTGGCCCCTCAGTTCCAGAAGGACACAGAGCTGCTGGAGAGAGTTCAGCGCAGAGCCACAATGATGAAGGGAGTGGAACATCTCCCAGATGAGGAAAGGCTGAGGGAGCTGAGTCTCTTGAGCTTGGAGAAAAGGAGACTGAGGGGTGACCTCATTAATGTTTAGAAATATGTGAAGGGTGGGTGTCAG
>JAOXOE010028424.1:0-16174 GCA_028565055.1 Phoeniculus purpureus | reverse complement strand
CAGGACTGATCCCTGAGGGACACCACTTGTCACTGGCCTCCACTTGGACCTGGATCCATCAACAACCACTCTTTGGGTGCGGCCATCAAGCCAGTTCTTTACCCATGTCAGACTTGCATGTAGTGCGTTATTCCTTAATGCATTTATATAATTTTCATTCAAATGGTTACAGGGAGAACAGATTTTAAATGAAGCAATGAACTACCTTGTGCACACATTTTTAGAATAATGAAAGGAAGTCAATCTATTTGAGGGCAGCCTTAATATCTAATCAAAGAACGGCCTTCCTGATTTCAACACCACTGTGTGGGTCACAGTTGTGAGCATTAACTCTTAGCAGTCAACTCACTGTTTTTTCCCTTATGCTGGGTTTTTTTGCTTGAAGCAAACAGCTTTCCTCTGACTTTTTTATACTGTGCTATGTTCTTTACCAGATATTATTGCAGTGAGGATTGTTGGTTTTTCTGTGAAGCAATATCCAGTCTCATATGTGCTCCACAGGGATTTCCTTAATGGTGATGAGCCCATTATTTTGCTGCTATCTTTGTTTCTTCAGTATGCTAGTAAGCTAAGCCCTTCCGCTGAGTGGGTGAGAAAAATGCTGCTTTTTCAATGACTTTTAAATTTTTTTTCATAAACTATCCCACGGAATTTCTTATTTAACTTCTATCTTTGCAGCTTCAACAGAGATAATTTAGCACCATGCAGTTTAATGATTGTAGTGCTGTCTGGTAGTTTTTCTGTAAGGTAGAAGTGCCAATGGATGGTAGCAGGAGGGTTCTCCAAGTATTTGCTGGAAGAGCTCAGTCATCTTTGTCCCTGCGCACTATAAGGCCAGTTCATGACCTGGGTAAATGAAAATGCAGGTGGTTGTTTAGGAGACCTTGTATTTTCAATGTTTTTATACAACTCTGAGGGTTATATTAGGAAGAGAATATTTTTACTTAGCCAGAACTTCCCAGAGAACACTAGCCTGCATCATTAGTGCAGGTCTACAGTAGAGTAATTTTGAAGTTTCTAGTCGCACTGGCCACAGTGTGATTCCTACCTTTAAGCTTATTTGTAAATAGGAAGGACTAATCGGAGGACCACACTATCTGTAATAGAATGTTAATTCTACTGTTACAGTTCTGAATGTGGAAATGTGGTGGATGCCTCCAGACACTAAGTACAAAATAAATCTTGTCTTACGAATCACAGTTGCAGTGCTGGTTGCTTTTTGCTCAATGTAGTGTGATGTAACCTGTACTCTGAGAGAGGATAAAGATCATTTTTAGGACTATCTTCTTGTGATGCAAGTATATATAGTATCTCTCTTTGAGTTAAGTGATTCACCATCTTCAGAAAGGATGCGAAAGACCCTTCCTTGCAAAATTTGGAGCTGTTAATCAGCTGGAGCTATTTGGTTGTTAACTCGTGTGTGCCTCTCAAAGAGCAGCCATTGCTATCTCCTTCAAGGTAATGTCAGGCCAGATAGCATCATCTTTGGGACTGGCAGGTCAGATCCCCTCCAGCTGTAATGAGCTATACCATCCACCTCACTCAGCAGTTGTGTTTTATAGCACTTCTGTGTGCATGACCTTGATTTTCTACTTATGTTAATTGCACTGCAGCTCCCACAGCATGGTCTGAGGGACAAAAAGGGTAAATTACATTTCTTTCTTCCTCTTTGTGCTTGCAGTTAGGAGGTTCCACATAAATATGAGAAGGAACTTCTTCGCAGTGAGGGTGACAGAGCACTGGAACAGGCTGCCCAGGGAGGTTGCGGAGTCTCCTTCTCTGGAGATGTTTAAGACCCGCCTGGATATATTCCTGTGTGACTTGGTCTAGGTGGTCCTGCTGTGGCAGGGGGATTGGATTAGATGATCTTTCGAGGTCCCTTCCAATCCCTAATGTTCTATGATTCAATGACATGAATACCATTGCTAAAGTGATTTTTAAATACAGAAATAAACAATTGCAACAATTCTAGTAATGCTTTCTGTCATTTTAAATAGAGTAAAACATACTTCTTAACCCTGCTACTAATGTCGTTGCAATCTTTGCAATAAGAAATGGAATGTAATATAACAAAAACCTGTTTGGACACACATGGCTTAAGATCCAGCACCGTTCAGCTCAGTTATTGTGTTCCTACTGTTTGGTAAACAAGTTTATAAATTAAGATGCATATCTAAATACAAATTTACATCTATAGTAGTCAGAAATACATTAAGAAAGCAATCTGAGTAGTTATGAACGAATATTCAGATTATTTTTAATTTGCCAGAATTGTACGTAAGTATTTTCTGTGACTTTTTTTGCACTCTCTTAAAACTTTCACAAAGATTTGCATGTATGCTGTGCTGTAGGTTGATAACTCCTTTTCCAGACAAGTGCTGTGTTAACCCAGCAGCGCTAGCTCCCTTGTCTTTGAGAATTGCTTTTGTTGCTTGCTATGATGCACTGGCTGGAATGGACCATGACAAATGGGCTTACACCCTGCTGTTGTGAAAAAGTGCTTTGAAGAACCTTATGTCCTTTTAAAGCTGGCAGACATGATCTTTTATTATCAATTTTTAAAGAAAGCTTGGATTCTGTAATATTTTGTATTTAGTTCTAAATGCTTTCAGCTTAGACGTGTCTCGGGTCTTCAATAATATACAACTTCTTCCAGCTCTCTAAAATTACAAATACTGCAAGTTCCATACAGTGGTTTCACCTCTGTTGAGCACATCCATCACTATTCACTCTTTCTTTTTTTTACCTCTTCTGTTGATTTTTATCATTTCTATTACTGCTAGAAGTTAGGTGAAACATCTGCTTACATGTGATGACTAACAGTTGGAATGCTCTAAGAGCATTACCAATACTTTCCACTGACCTTCTGAATTTGGCCTGCAAGCTTATGGCAATAACCATTGCCTTGTATCTGCTATAGAATTTTATGGACACCAGTTGCCACATAATTTCTCAAATTACCAAGGGTTATAATTGCTTTTTTAGAGAGCAATAGTAGTCCTGTGTGCAAGTGAGAAAAGGAGTAGGATCATAGAATCATTAGAGAGTAGAAGGGACCTCAAAAGTTCATCTAGTCCAATCCGCCTGCCACAGCACAATCACCTAGACCAAGTTGCACAGGAACACATCCAGGTGGGTTTTAAATGTCTCCAGAGAAGGAGACTCCACAGCCCCCCTGGGCAGCTGGTTTCAATGCTCTGTGACCCTCACTGAGAAATTCCTTCTCATATTTATATGGAACCTCTTCTGTTCCAGCTTACACCCATTGCCCCTTGTCCTATCACCAGAAGATGTTGAGAAGAGCCTGGCTCCATCCTCCTGACACCCACCATTCACATAATTATAGACATTAATGAGGTCACCCCTCAGTCTTCTTTTCTCCAAGCTAGAGAGACTCAGCTCCTTCAGCCTTTCCTCATAAGGGAGGTGCTCCACTTCCTTCATCATCCTTGTTGCTCTGTGCTACATGACTATGATAGTTGTGCATCATTGCTCTCACATAGGATCCAAGAATTATGTTGGACACAGGTACCATTGTCTTATGTCCCTTGATGGTTTCCTTCTCCCTTTTTTTTAAATGGTTTACCTCACTTTCATTATTAGTTGGGGAAGTATCACTTTTTGATTGATGGGATGCTTCATCTGTATCAGATCTTAATTTCAGATAAGCGATGTAAATGCTTTGGTTGTTTTTATCGACAGTGAAACTACTGTGAGACATTACAATGTGCAGTGCTTTTGCCTCTAAGAATTCACTGTTCACAGGTTAATCCTTATATGCAAGTCTCTACTTAGCCTCATTCAATTAAAAACACTTGGACACTTTAATTTTCTTTTGCAATCTTTATGTTTCTACTGTTATTTTTAACAGGGGGCTGGGTAGAGATGGTGTTCATTCTCTCACTATCCAGTACTGGGTGGTAAATGTACATAGTACAGAAAACATGGAAGAAAAGAAATTTAATATTTCTAAAATTTCTAGGACTTAAAACGTGGGTTTGGGAGTAAAATATTTTCCCTATTCTTCTTCCACACATGCACGTAGATGAGTGCACACAAAGACACAAAGCGTCATGTCATGCACACAAACACAGTGTCCCCCTTTGATATTATCTTAGGGTTTGGGAGATGAAAGACTTCCGAAAGTCTGCTAGTCTTTCAGAAGATTGTTCCAGTACCTAAGAACAATCCAACTGAACTTGCTTAGGCCATGGATCACGCTTGTGTTACAAATATGGCCGTACTATGTATCTCAGACAATAGTGGGGTTTGTGGTTTGGGTTTTCTCTTCAAGGAAAGCTATAAACATTTTTGCTAAAACAAGGAATATATGTTGTCTAATTGTTAGTTTTCCGCAAAAAAAATTGCATGCTGTCATAGAACGAGGTTTAGAAAGAAAGTCTGTTTCAAGAGGCTACTGTAGTAGTGATTACAGAAAATCCTTTTCCATGCGTATTATGCTGTTAGCGTACAACGTCACAGGTAATTTCTGAAGACGCTGACCTAGTCAAGAATTTCATAGTTTTTTTACAGAACCTTTCTTCTATATGAATTTTTCTACTGCTGAATATCTGGATTACACTGAACTGTCTTTTACCTTTCCCAATGACAATATAAATTTTCCCATAAAGTTTACTGTCACTCAGAAATCTAGTCAGAAATTGTTTTGGATTTTCTTAAAGAAATATCCTTTCTGAATAGAATTTCAGGAATAAAGGAATTGAGCTTTGGTTGTAGGCTGAACCGGTTTTTGTCGTCTCCTAGTCTGTGACATCAGAGAAGTTGCTTAGCTGGTTTCTCAATTCTTTTTAAATTTGAAAAGTTTAAATAATAACAAACAATACATCTAACATCTACTGATGAAGTAATTAGTTCTGTATCTGTGAGCAGCTTAAAATACTGCATTTTATGATATAAAATACCATATACCATGTGTTCTTGACAAATGCATAGTTGCAGACATGAAATACGATTTTTTCTAACAAAAAACCCCTTGTGATTCAAGTATTTGAAGCAAATACATACAATTTAGTTTGTTCATTTGTAGTAAATATCACACACTCTATTTAAAAAACATATTTTTTGAAAGTTACTCCTAGACAGTTCTTATTTCCTTAGATTACCTTCCATATTTCAGTAAGTTCATACTGCAAAATGACAGCAATATAGGAAATTAGAAAATTGCGTGTGGGTTATAGAATTTTGATTCACATTTTAAATTTCTAGAGTCCTTTCTCTGACCTACTTATCTGGTTAAATCTCACAATTGCTATCCACCTGACTGGCATATAGCATAAACATCCTTACTATGAAAATGTTAATCATCAACCCTTCGATGCCAGTTTTACTCAGAAAATTAACTACAAAGTTCTAAAGTTTCTTTTTTATTTCAAAGCCTACAGCCATTTTGTACTAATTTTTCATTACTCTATCTAGTTGACTCTTAGTTTAAAGGTATACACTGGCCTGCTTACAGTACCTTTGTCTTCAGTCTTTTGCGTGTTGGGTTCTTTTTCATGTACTCAGCAAGGGCCCTGCATCAATTGCTGTTTTCTGAGAAAGATGAGAACTTCTAGGTTCTACTTTATGTTAACTCAGATCACCTTGCCCTGGCTCGCTCACACACCCTCAGTTCTTGTGTAACTGCGGCTGTAAATCACCAAAAAGTTTTCTGAACCATTTTTAAATTTGTATTTGTGATAGTTCTTGCAGTCTATGTTTTCAAAAGACCATGACCATGAAAGATTGTAGACTGAACGCTAAGGGGAAAATATTGTACTTCACAGGAATTCATACTTCTGTGTTGTCATTATTAATGGAGGCCAAGGTATTGATGTCTAAAATTCATAATCATCTCTTGCAAGAATGCATGAAGTCAATCAGTTTAATGTAGATTTTTATTCTTTAGCAGCAAATGGTATTTGTGATATAAATAGCAAAAACTTTTCATTTGCATTCAAAAGATTACTTGCTCTGAGCAAAATCAAAATGGCTTTAAGAAAACATTAGTAACACTAGCTTAGGGAAAATTAAACTTACCACACATGTTGAAAGATCAGGAAAAAACGTTCAGCTTTAAAAATCTGATGTTCTTGACAGCACTAAATATACCAGGTGAATGACAGCAGCCAATGAAGATTAATTCTGAGGGATACTCGTATTGATTTTGTGTAACTGTAGCTTTTCTCAAGCTGTGCATTTAATTAGAATACTCAGAGTCAGAGGTAGGCATCCCAAAGAGCCACTCATCCCACCTACCTGAGACACCTGATTGAGATGAAATGCATTTAGAGGTGTCTATACCTTACACTGACTCTAAAGGGAAACCTATCATTAACTTAAAGTAGATGCCTACTTTTATTCAGCTAACTGTGAATGTGCTAATTGGGAGGATGGAGCCAGGCTCTTCTCAATGTCATCCAATGATAGGACAAGGGGTAATGGGTGTAAGCAGGAACAGAGGAGGTTCCACATCAATATGAGAAGGAACTTCTTCACAATGAGTGTGACAGAGCACTGGAAAGGGTTGCCTAGGGAGGTTGTGGAGTCTCCTTCTTTGGAGAGGTTTAAAACCTGTCTGGCCATGTTCCTGTGTGACTTGGTCTAGGTGATAGTGCTGTGGTGGGGGGATTGGACTAGATGATCTTTCGAGGTCCCTTCCAATCTGTAACGTTCTGTGATTCTGTGATACTGCTAGGGAAAACTGCATTAGACTGTCACAATTAGTATACTTGTGTAAGACAAATCACTAGTGAAATTTGGGTGAAATCATTTAAGGGCTCTTTTCCCTTTAATCCCTGGCTGTAAGAAAAGGGCAGTGTAAAACATACAAAAATAGGTATAAAACCTTTTGAGTGGAGAGAGGGTACAAAAGGTAAAGACCTCACAGAAAGTGTGTTTATGGGTGAATTTGCCCGGTGTTGTTTACCTTCTGCCAAAGAAACTTGTAATAGAATTGCAAGTGTGCTTTCTACTGAAGTTTTGCAAAGACCAGAAAGGACAATCTTATTTCTAGTACAAGACGGGTGCACAAGATACAGCTCATTTTTTCTGAAAATAAAAGTTAACCATTGATGACAATTAAATCACCACAGTGGAATGCTTGTAAAAATTCAACTATATTCTTTGCCATCCTGTGGCTTGTTCATGGTGTTGGCACGCATGTTAACCCTCCACTATTTTCATATGACAGATGACAGAGCTTGAAGTGGCCGAGCATTTGATAGATATTAGGGAAGGGACATAGGGAAACGTAGGATCTATTCTTGATTGAGGAGAAGAAATCTATTTTGGAGCCCTTGGGTTTACGGGAAAAACAAGTTTTCTAAAAAAGGCAGTGCCAATGCAGGTGAAAGATTTGAAATGAAGGATGGAATAGGTTGTGGAAATAAGGGAGTCAGGTTGCCATAGTAAACTCTTGGAAGTAGATAATCCTTGAAATTCAGGTTATAGTTAGACAGTCACTACACCTATTACTGGATGCAAGTGTTGGTCTGATACAACCTGGTTTATGCTTATTCACTGCTTTCCATATGTTGCAGTGATCCTCAGTCTTGTGAAATTACAGTAGATAATAACAACATGAAAATAAATCCTTAGAATTCCTTGTATCCTGTTCTCAAAATTCAAAACCCATTCACAACATTTTCTCCTCTGCACCTATTACTGTAACTACCTATTCCTCTAAATCCTTTGTCTCTGAGCTGATTTCATCAATCACACTTGGATATTTTCCCAGGATTTTCTTACTGTGTAACTGCATCATCTTCTTCACTCAGTGTGAAGCTTAAGTAAAACATGGGTCATAAGAAGCCTGTCATTAACAAGGGTGAAAGTACCAGCAAGTGCTAGTGTGCTACTTTGCTTATTCCAGTGCTGAAACTGTAACCAGGCTTATGTCCAGCTCCCACAAAATATTCGGGCACTCAGATCCCAAACTAGGAATCAGTATGAGAACACAACACATACACAGATCGATCTTGATGTTTCTTCCCATTCTCTGCCTTAGCAACACACATGCTGAAGATCAGGCTGTGTCTCTACTAGTTAAGAACATTGATGTGAGACCCTTGGCATCTTCATAATTGGTACATTTTTCACCCATGATTCCCTTTTAGCGCCATGCAGGACTACAAGAAGTAGAGACTAATGGTCCCATATTACTATTTCCAGTCATTGTGTTTTGCTTAAGTTCTTGCAAGTTTTACTGGTAGACAAGTAAAACATCGTACTCACCTGCAACTGAGCTCTCAACCCATTTTATGCAAGAGAGCATGTGATTCCTTGAGTCAGTGTGGATCAGTCTGTGGAAAGACACTGAACTTAAGTTGATGCTGCTTGAGAGAACAGAATCCCCTTCTTCCTTTAAGAAGCCTGGCACTTTAGAAAATGTGTGAGTTACCAAAGTTGTCTAGACATGCTTTGTGATAAACTTGGGCCTCGTTACTGTGGTCTCCTAAAGCGTGAGTTCACTAGTTTATGAAGGAATTGTAGCGTATGCGTATGTGGGTTTTGAACAAATCACAGCAGCTCATTTTTTTTCCCCCACATCTTTTCATTTAGTTCTTGATTACACCACCCTTTAGGATCCTCTCTGTGATGTGGATGTAGCTACATCAGTGGATTGTTATGACTTGCTACGTGACTTCAGGGCTATGTGGTCTTCTGACAAACTGGGCTTTCACTGGATGTGTGGCACATCCTCTTCTAAGACTGTTTTCCACAGGCTCTTTGATGCTGTGTGTTTGAGGCCAGCTCTTTAAAATTTCTTTTTTAATTTCATGGTCTACTTCTCATTGTGTAAAGCTTTGGCAGTTCATTGTCCTGTTATTAAAGTTTGGAATCATGAGTCAAAAGCATTTGTTTTAGTTGGAAGTAATAGGTGACATTTTCCAGGAATATTCTGTACGTAAGCATCCTTCAGTGACTAGCATGATGATTATCTGCATGTCTAGTTGTAGACTTCCTACATGATAGAGAGCTGTCACCTCAGACATCAGGCTGGTTAGCTGGTTTGTTTTGTTTGTGAGTGTAGACATCCTCCTAGAAAAATGTTACTTTTAGGAAAATGCAAGGTTAATTTAGTGATCTTCATCTTAATTTTCTCAGAAAATGAATTTTCAAGACTTGCATGAATTGAATCACTTACCTCAAAATGTCCCTGTATTCCAGAAGTGACTTCCCACTGGCTAAGTGTTTCAGAAGCTCTGCTAGGATTTTGCGTTAAGATATAGCAAATAATAAAGGTATCTGTGGGTAAGGGGTTTTGACTGAGTTTGAACAGAGCAGATGTTTCAGCTGTCTACGGTATTGTTTTTGAACAGATGTGTTGTTTCTGTCACAATGAGTTCAGGAATTTGATTGGTGGTTATTTTTTGGTCATCAGTTTTGGCTTTTGTGGGGGAAGTGGGTCTGGTTAGGGAGTAGAAGTTCCTTCGTTGGGTTTTCTTAGGTTGCTGATGTTTCTACACTAGTTTCCACGAGAAGGTAACTTATTTTCATTGGTGAGAAACAGTAGGAATCAAGGTCACCTAAACAAAACTTTTCAGTACATTTTCAGGTACTTTACTGTCTGTTTGGTGTGAAATCTTCTTCTCATTTGTGTTCATTTTTAACTGTAAATAAAGATGTTGCTGCTTATTTCCCAGCCTATAGCTGTGAGACATTAATGTGCAGGAACTAGAAGAAGGTGTGGATGACTGTCACAGAAAAAGAATGTTTAACAGTCTGCTTCTGCTCCTCTATCACCTTATGGTGCTTTCTCTTATATAATTAATATAAACCTACGCTTTTTCTGACACAATTGACTTTCTAGCTTGTGAAGTTTATTCTGCTACTCAGCAGGAATATTTGTGAGTTCTCTCCAGCTAAAGCATTGTGTTGATCTATAAATTGCTTTCTCACCATCTCACCAGTTTAGCTAATGGTTTTTTTCCTAACATGTTGATTAGGATTCACTTAGAAAAGTCAAGAGAGAAATTATGTAATTAAATATGCGTAAATTTAGCAACCAGAAAGTCTTTTGTCTTAGGAGGGTCGGGAATTTCCTGCAGCATATCTGAAAACTAAGCAAAGGGAAACATCAGTCTTTTCCTTCAGTAGTTTTCAGAGGAATGTACAGGTAAAAATTCTACTTACATGATGAAACCTGTGGTTTTCTTACCCAGTGCCAAGCAGAAATAAAGATGACTAAACAACAGTTGAATTGATTTCCACACATATGAGGACTAAATAGTGGATCAAGTGTCAATAACCTAAAATGAAAGTGGATAATGCAGTAGATATCTTTCAGAAGGATACACAGTAAGTTTTTTGAAAGCTAATAACCTTATCTCTTTAAACCTCAAGAAATGAGATTACAAAAAAAAAAATAGCCTTTGATACTCTCTCCTAGTGTACTTCCTAATAAATACTAGATCATTAAATTTGAACTCTATTTGAGAGGAACAAGAATATCTAACAATAAATTTATTTCAGTGTGTTCCCAGTCGACTTTAATAAAACACTGTCTCAGAGTTAGTTGGCTGATATTGCGTACCAGCAAGAGATTGGAAGAAAAGATGAGTCACAAAGAGAAGGACTTTGGTCATTCTTTATTTACAATGTTTTACATTGCCAAGTTATATGCAGTGATTTGTTTTCTACTGTGTATACTGTTCAGGTTTTAACACACATTCAGTTACCAAAAAACTGGTGCTGGATCACTGCTTAGCAATGCCATACTTGTTTGCATGTCCACTGCCATCTAATTTTTAAATATTTGCAGAACTTTATTATTCTAGGATTAAAATATTCACTCTGAAATAACTTGAAATTAGTTATATGAATATTACCAAAATCATTATGAAAATATACTAAATCTGATGCACTGTGTTACTTGTTTTTTCTGGTGCAAAGAATTCTAACTTTTAGAGGATCTGCTTGAGATCCCAAAGGATCAGAATAATTTCTATGAGTTGTGCCATGCCATATACCTACTCCTTTTTTTTTAGCATCTTTCACTTAGACTTGTTAGAATCATGCTAGAATGCTGACAACAATGCTTTACTGAATTTTACAGCTAGAAAAGTAAGCGTGTAGAAGGATGAGAACTACGTAACATTTCACTATTTATGTATTTACGTACAAAATAATGCACAATAAATATACAAAAAACATTTGTAGCTTGGCAGAGGCGTCTATTTTTCTAGTTGTTTTACTCAAGGTTGCATTAGTTATATCTGAGGATACCAAGCGTTGTCTCTCCTGTTCCGCCACTACAACAAAGTGGGGTTTTTGTGGTATGTGTCTGGTTTTGTTTTGTTTTGTTTTTAATGGTGCCTTCCTTCTTTAGCAAGGACTCTTGACTTCCCTTTATTTGGCCTGGAGACAGACTGCTTGGGTGAAAATCAGTTTTGATGATGGTGCAGGAGTCTTTTGTAGCAAAAAGCGATACGTAATTCATCATATTTCCCAGTTAAAGTGTGTTTCTTGATGGTATATTCCTAGCTCTTTTGCTCTTTAGCTCAATATGCCTGTTAACGTGCTTGGATACATCCTTTTAGACATCCACTGGATGTTTAACTACAGGTACATATAATAAAGCCGTGCTTTTACCTAAGCAAAATGTAGTGACCTGTCAACAAAAATGAAAAAATTGCTTAAGAATTAAATTATCACAAAATTTCATTGTAAAATTCTCCTGGACTCTTTGCTTGTGGGTTTTATTTTGTCCATTTATTACTGGTTTAGATCATCATTAGGTTGTTGCGTCTTGCTGAATGTGAAGAATATTCTCCCTTTTGCTGAATAAATGAAATATCCAGAGTTCGGGTACCTCAATAACATATTCACAGAAGGGTCTTCTGACAAAGGTAGAGTTATTACCATATAAAAATTCATGAAAAAGTTTTCAGTTCCTACTGAACATCCTTGCTTCATTTTTTCTCATTTCTCACAGCTAGGTAGACCCTATTCATCATCATAGACAAAGAATGACATTTTTCCAAATACTTTGTATAACAGGAGAAATTACTATTTTGCTTTACTGAGTATGTCATAGAGGATTTGTCTCTTGTTGTAAAGTATTTCAAATGCTGTTTTTTCTTCCTCAAAATGTGTTTGCATGGCTCAGTGATGCCAACAATCTCTGTGTGTAGACAAGGTTTCTTCCGGCATGGTGCACACAAACTAGAAACTGTGTCACAACTGCCATCACATATTCTCAGAAAAATACAATGGGAGATCACTATCGTATGGGTCCTTGGGTCTTTTTCCACATCAGAGATCTCGGGGAAAAGAGCGTGTCAGTCAAGTGGAGATGAGTACCACCACCCTCTCTATTATTCATGCATCACCCCTGCCTGCAGTACAGAGGCACCCAGGCTGTTTCACAGACTGGTGAATTCTTCAATTCTTCAGCGTAGCTTCTCCAGCTCAAGGCTGATTGGGCAGGCCTGATTCCTCTGCACCTGATCTGCATCCCTCGGTGCAGGAGACATGCTTTCAAACAAAGAACCCAGATTCTGTCTTTCATGCCCAAGGTTTAAGGATTTCTCAGCTAAGCCTGAGGAATTCTCCCCAATACTTGAGCATCCCCACGTTTCCTCAGCAGCAGAAATGACAAACAGCCTCTCTTGCAGCTGATCAGCGTTCTCTAAAATGGCAGTGAGTGGTCGCAGGACCCAAGATGGAGACCGACCGCATGGCCACGTCAGCAGGGGCACCCCCCTCACACTCTGCACGTGGCTGAGTGGTTTTCCAGGACCCTTTCCTCTCCTCTTTTCCTCCTTCTGTCTCAGCTCCAGGAGGACAAAGAAGGATGCCATCAGCTCTGCTATGTTTCTGAAAGGCTGTTCCAGGGCTGGGGGGGAAGGTGCTAGATTTACACTAAGGTCTTGCTTCTTTGAGCTGCACTGGGGTCGGTGCCACAGCAGGCTTTGCTTCCTTCCCCCCAACACCCTGGATGGAAGAGTGTTGGGGGCTTAGCACAAGGCCACAGCCCAGTGCTCTGCTGAAGCCCTCAGCAAAGAGAGGCAGGGCTCAGGGTAACCAGCCCTTTTATCTTCTCACCTAGCAACACCCCTTAAGGGCAGGTTTTGGAAGAGTGTCACCTGCCCCCAGGACAGGTCACTGGGTGTGTGTGGGGGTGTCTTCTTAAAAGCAACATCACTTTTTTTTCATGAAAGCACAAATCTGTACGTCTGAAATTTCTGGTATTTTTCAAACTGCAACAGACCATAACTGTCAAAAGTCATGATTAATGTTGTAGCAGCTAAAATACTACTTTTTTTTTTTTTTAAATGTTTTTAAATCTGCCTTATCTTACATCTTTGACGTATATCCCATTTGTAACTTGGACAAGCTGCCTTTGAAAAATTGGTTGTTCACCACTTCTTTGGTAATCAACTGTTAGTATGTTGTTAGTAAGAATTTTACTCAGTGAAACTCAATGAAGTTGGTTCTGTGTCAGGCTGGGCAAATGATTTGCAGAGGGAGATTTGGAAGAAAGGCCTTGCTGAGTACAGAGTAGCCAAAGTCAAATTTCAGTGCCAAAGGTTTTGCAGCTGGTCCTCCCTGGGCTGTGAATGGCTCATGACAGGCAGGATACTCAGCTCTGTACCTAGGCTGTGAGGGTAAGGGAAGGCTCTGCTGGCTTCATAGATGCACTGGACTCACCTGGGGTATTCTGATCTGTCCAGCAAGCAGGAACCTGCTAGAAACTTGAAGCTGGGAGTGGGACAGGAGTCCTGTGAATGTCACATTTGCTCTATTTTCACCTCACCAGTGGGGGCAAACCTTTTCTGCTGACGTTCCTGACTTATAGCATGGAGTTAACTATGACTGAGTTAACACCAGAAATTATTACTCAGTATTCACAAGGGCAGAAAACTTGCAAGGACTGTGCAAAGACTGAATCTCAGGCTGCATTATGAGTTTACAAACTGATACAGCAGAATAATGTTCAGTTTCTGGCATCAGAAAAGAGTCCTTACAAGTTTCGGAGTTTCAAGTTGTGAAATACCAGCTTTCCCATGCTCGTGCATCAAAGAGAGGAGTGGCCTCTCGGAATTGTCCTCATGAATATAGATTTTTCACTGTGCTCCACCTCTTGGGGGTTGTTACACCTTTGGGACTTTACATAGTATTAGTCTGGCATCCAAAGGGCACAGGAGGGAGCCCCAGAAAGAATGTGTGCATTTTACCTCTGGGTTAGATCCTTGCTGAATTTCAGCAGAAGAATGTTCTTCTGTTTAATAATCTGTGTCTGCCACTAGTCATTTTAATAAGCAAGATATTTTAGGCACAAAATATCCCTAGCATTCCAGGTTAGCTGCCTTTTGGGTTTATTCTGGGATTTCTTAATACAATTACAAGTTTTTCAGACTTACTTTCTGGTAAGTTTCATATGAAATATCTACTTTATTTCAAGACTGTTAACTCATATGTGTGTGTGTATATATATATATATCTTATTCCATATTGTAATAGTAATTACTATTACAACCTAGTAGTAAGTGCATAACTTTTTCATTTAGACAGCATTAAAAACTCAGTCAAGGGCAATACCCTGTTGTTTTCTACCTCTATGACACGTGTTGTGCAATGCACATTATTAAAACCGTAGAAAAGGAATCACATGATTCTAATTTCTCCAAAGGACAAACCAAACCTCTGCATTGTATATGGATGCAGAATCATGACTTTGGCTACTCTTAAGCTTTTTAATGTTATTTTCCTATTACTGTGTCATATTATTTCCCAACTTCCAAAGAAAACATTAATCAGAAGATGTTGGTAGTTCTGCAAACTGTTCAGCTAGTCATTTTTTCAAGAAATAATGGAGGAGAATGTTTTAATAAAAATTTTTACTAGATTTTTTTTTTAAATTACCCACAACATGGTAGCTGCAATTTTCTTTTAGCTGCACCTGATTATGTTTAGTAGTGACCTTGAAAATCTCCCATCATAGGACATTTTAGTCGGTGCTTCTAATCCTGTAGGGAAAAAAATTCCTAAGCTAAAAATGTCTGGCTAAAAATAGACCTAATAATATTATAAATAACACGAAAGATAACTTTGGCCTTTTTCAAATCCCTTAATATGTGAAGCCATAAGCAGTATGTGGTATTACTATTTAGGAACTGCAGACTTTGCCAAAACCCCTGAGGAAAATGAAGGCACACAAATTTTAGGAGAACCCAAAGAGAATATGTTGCTTCTAAAAGGCTTCAGCTCTTTGTCTGATAAAGAGCAATAAAGAGTAAATTGTTACGTTTTAAAGTATTTATGTTACCTATCGATATGGTGTTATCTAAATACAGCACTACATAAATTAGAGAGGAATGCTCTGTTAAGAAATGTTCTTTATTATGTTCAGAAGAACATTTCAACTTATTCTGTTAGAGGTAATTGAACTATTAATTTAACTATTAATATGAGTAACTACTATCTTTCAGTGGGTAGGCTGCCAATATGGCTCTCTGTTCCACTTTAAAGTGCAGTTGTTTCACCTATTCAAGTGTCATCTTGACAACGGAGGGGGTCAGATTCAACTAGTTCAAAGCAGCTTGACACAGCATCACTTGTAACTCAGCTTATGGTTTGAAAAGAAAAATATTTCAAGGCTTGTACTTTAAATTCAGATTTGTGTGAATGATGCTTGTAGGGCACCGGCCCAGTGCTGTCTTGAAGACAAACATAGAAATAATAACTGAGGAGTATGAGTGAGGATCATTATTTAAGAGCTAAATTCAGGTTCTCTGTTATTCAGTTGAAAAAGATTAATGTTTGTGCAGTCTGGTTTTGATGAAGAAATGTGCAAAATTATCCAAGATGCCTTGAGGAAAGGCAACGGTGAAAGATTAGTTGATAGACAAAAGGTTTTTGAGAAGAAGCTGGTTTACCTTTCATAATCTGGTGGGGCTTTTTCAGACTGAATGTATGAAAGCACAACTAGAAATAAACTATAGGGACAATGGTACCATCAAAGAAGGAAAAGTGTGGCCAGCAGGTAAAGGGAGGTGATTCTCCCCCTCTACTCGGCTCTGGTGACACCCCACCTGGAGTACTGTGTCTAGTAGTTCTGGAGCCCTTATTAAAAGAAGGATGTGGAAGCACTGGAGCATGTGCAGAGGAGGGCCATGAGGATGATCAGAGGGCTGGAGCACCTCTCCTATGAGGACAGACTGAGGGA
>JAOXOE010028423.1:0-16177 GCA_028565055.1 Phoeniculus purpureus | reverse complement strand
AGAAGGAGACTCCACAACCCCCCTGGGCAGCCCCTTCCAGGGCTCTGTCACTCTCACTGGGAAGAAGTTCCTTCTCATATTGATGGGGAACCTCCTATGTTCTGGCTGACACCCATTGCCCCTCTCACTAGATGCCATTGAGCAGAGCCTGGCTCCATACTCCTGACACCCACCCCTCACATATTTATCAACATGAATGAGGTCACCCCTCAGTCTCCTCTTCTCCAAGCTAGAGAGACCCAGCTCCCTCAGCCTTTCCTGGTCAGGAAGGTGTTCTACTTCCTTCATCATCTTTGTGGCTCTGTGCTGGACTGTCTTCAGCAGTTCTGTGTCCTTCTTGAACTGAGTAGCTCAGAACTAGATACAATATTCCAGATGCAGCTACCCCCACTGTGAAAAAATTCCTTCTAGTCTTTAGGTGGAACCTTCTATGTTCCAGCTGACACCCATTGCCCTTGTCCTGTCATTAGAAGACACTGAGAAGAGCCTGCACGAGGGGAGCATCACCGTGGGTCAGGTATACGACAAGTTTTCAAGCAACCAGTGGAAAACAACATCCACAAGCCTTCCAAAAATTAAAGAAGATGATTTCTGACACAAATGGTCTTGCATCAAACATTAGCCAGTTGGTTTAAACCTCATTATGACAGATAAAATTGTATTTATCACTAGGCTGGCAGCTGGTGGCTGTTCACATCACCTTGTGATGGCATTTGGTTTGCGCTAAGAGAGAACAGACTCAAAGGAAGATGCAGCAGCTGGTAGCACAGTGGGTTTCCCAAAGCTGTGGAGGAAAACTGGATAAAGCATTGAGATGAAACCCCCTGGAAATGGGAAGGTTATAAAGAGGAGGGTTTTTTGGGGATGTCCAAAAAACTTCAGTGTTGAACATGGTGCTCATCTTAGGTGAATGGGAAGATGAGTGCAGCAAGAAGAAATAAAAATAGATATAATAAAAAGTAGGGGAGAGAGGGCATACAGACACTGAGGAGATGGTATCACATGGTGAGCAATTAGGCAAATGGTAGCATTGAGAGGCAACACGATAGTGATCACAGGATCCCAGAATGATTGAGGTTGGAAAAGTCCTCCGAGCTCATCCAGCCCAGCCCAGGACCTAACAGCACCCCAGTGGCCAACCAGGGCACTAAGGGCCACAGCCATGCTGGCCTTAGACAGCTCCAGGGACAGGGACTGTACCACTGCCCTGGGCAGTCCAGTCTGGGGTCTGATCACCCTTTCCATGAGGAAGGGCTTCCTAACATCCAACCTAACCCTCTCCTGGCAGCTTCAGGTCCTGTCTTCCCATCCTGCACTAGTTGCCTGGGAGAAGAGCCTGACCTCCATCAGTCTACAACTTCCCTTCAGGTAGTTGTTGAGAGGGACAGGGTCCCCCCTGAGTCTTTTCTTCTCCAGAAGAAACACCCCCAGCTCCCTCAGTCTCTCCTTATAAGACTTTCCCTCTAGTCCCTTCCCCAGCCTCCTTGCTGCTCTAGACCCGCTGCAGCACCTCAATCTCTTTCTTGAAGCGAGGGACCCAGCACTGCCCCCAGTACTTGAGGTGATGGGGCTGAGAAGAATAAGGAAGATAAGGAGATGTATTTAGATAGACTTAGATTTAAATGAGGAGCAAGAGGAGCCCTTGCAACAAAGATGTTGCATCGCTACTGGAAGAGAGGAGGGTTACCAAATGTTAACATCTGATCCAGATAAATTTTGCCTTTCTAAGCAGTGATGGAGAGAGACAGCTCTTCTAGAGGGTGATTCAGTCAATCCAGAGATGGGTGGGATGAGCTGCTTTCTAAAAGTGCTTCCCTCCATTGACTAGAGAGGGGGAAGCTAAACACTTGGCTCACACAGAACACCTGACTTTTCAGCAGCTAAAATTAGGTGAGACGTAACTCCTTTGTTGGTAGAACCAAGGAGGATATTGGATATCTACTACAGACAAATATTTTTAGATCAGTCAGCCAGGAAATTTGCATCAAGGGGTCCTTAAAAGCTGCCTCCATCACCCTCTGGACCACTTGTGTTAATTACACTGCGAGTCTTAGCATATGGAGGCGCTCTTGAAGGTCAGGAGAAGGCATAGATGCTAAGGCAAGAAGGACAGCACAGATAAATGTCAGCATCAAAGTAGATTCTGTGCTAATTCTTAATCCAATTCACAATCTAATCATTGATTCCACAATTCTTAAACTCATTTACAAGGATGTTTTGGGGGGCTGTATCAAAAGCCTTCCTAAGGTCAAGGTAGACCACATCAGCTGGTCCTCTATTGTCTATTCATTTAGTTACATCATCATAGAAGGCTATTAAAGTAGTCAAACATGATTTCTCCTTGGTAAATCCACACTGACTACTATCAACGACCCTCATGACCTTTACATCCTTAGAGATGAGCTCTACAATGAACTGCTCCATCACTTTTCCAGAGATAGAGGTGAGACTAACTGGACTGTAGTTGCTCAGATCTTCCCTTCTACCTGGAGTAACATTAGCTTTCCTCAAGCCACATAGAATTAAATTACAAGAACATAACCAGTGTTAGCCCAGTGGGGTTTGATAGTGTCATGGTTTGAGCCTACACAGCTGCCCAGAGAGCATCATAAAGTCTTTCATCACTCCTACCCACCTCTGGCAGGACGGGGTGGAGAAAATGCGACCACAGGGTCAAGGGCAGGGCAAAAGACAAACCAGACTTGGGGAAACACCGAGTTAATGTGACACCACCAACTTAACAATCAGATCAGAGTAGGATAACAAGGACTGCAACCAAACCTTAAAACCACTGTTCCCCCAGCTCTCCCGTCTTCCCAAGCTCAGCTCTGCTCCTGGCTTTCATTACTTTCTCCCACTTAGTCATGCAGGGAGACAGAGAAGCAGGGTAGAAGTCAGCTTACCACTTGTTGTCTCTGCCACTCCTGGCTCCTGACAGGGACATGTCCTCACACTCCCCTACTTCAGCAGAAGGTCTATCACATGAGAGAGAGCTCTACACAATCTTCTCCAACATGAGCTGTTGTTCTGCAACAGACCTTTCCCAGACCTCTGCTTCACCAGACTTCTAAAGGCTGCAAAGACTTAGCCTGCCATCTCACAAAAAAAAATTACTGCTCCAGCCCACCTCCCCACCCTCCTACTGACCTGCAGAGGTATTTACCTCTCATCATCTCATCCTCCTCTTCAGAACTTGCCCAGTTGATTTCTATTCTCTTAATTACATCATTGCAGAGGCACTGATTGGCTTGGTCTTAGCCAGAGGTGGGGCCAACCTAGAGCTGGGGGATCTTTCAGAAGCTTCTTACAGGACCTGCCCCTGCGGACTCTCTCCAGCCACCAAAACCCCACTAGACACGAAACCAACACAGAGAGAAACCCAGCATTTTCAAATTATTCTGGATCGTCATTCTTGAGTGAGGTTGGTAGAGGTGCTTATGACTGTGTGATGTGCTCAGATGCTTGTCCTCTCAGCCCATACTCCATCCACACCCGTTGGCGATACATTTCCATTCAGTGCTGCCTGTCTCAATTATCAAAGAACTGCTTGTAAAATGGATTAAAACCTGGCTGCCTGGCAGCCCTCAAAGAGCAGCCTCAGCTGGGAAGGCATTGCTGAAGGTGAGGTGTCGCAGGGATCAGAAGAAGGTCTGTCAGTAAATACAAAGTCGCTGCTGGTGATGTGCCACTTTCAGGTGACACATGGATGGATGAATAGCCTGTCTCGAGCTCTCCATACAAACCATGCTCGTTCAGCTGTCAGCAGAAAGTTCTCCACCTAGGGAGCAGGACAGCAGGTCATCCCTGTCTACTGAAGCATTGTGCTCTGGAAAGATTAACTGTACAAATCATCCAGGAGACAAGGAACTCAATATGAACTCCCAGCATGCGACCAGTGAAAATGGCTGAAGCAGATCTTCTGTAAGGAGTGTGTCCTCCTCTCTGCATGTGGTGGGGAGCTGCAAAATAGGTAGAAAGAGCTGAAGAGAAACATCGAGTCCAGAGAAGAGCAGCAAGGCTGGGGAAGGGTCTGTGCTGTGAGGAGCAGCTGAGGGAGCAGGGTCTGTTAACTTGGAGAAAAGGAGGCTCAGGGGACCATGCTCTCAACAACTACCTGAAAGGAGGTTGGAGTGAAGAAGGGGTCAGTCTGTTCTCCCAAATAACAAGTGGTAGGACAAAAGGAAACAGCCTTATCTTGCTCCAGGAGAGGTTTAGGTTGTCCATGAGGAATAATATCTTCTCCAAAAGGGTTGTCAAGCCCTGGCTGAGGCTGCCCAAGGCACTGGTAGAGTGCCTACCCCTGCAGGGATTGAAAAGCGGTGAAGATATGGTGCTGGGGGACATGGGATAGGATTGGACATGGCAGTGCTGGGTTAATGGTTGCAGCTGATGATCTTTTCCAACCAAAACTATTCTATGACTCTGTGATTCCATGATGATATTCTTTCCTGGGCTGGAGCACAAGTGGGGCATGGCTGTGTGCTCCCACACTGGGTGAACCAGGGAAACATATCATCTCGCCATCTCAGAAAGGTCCAACCAGATGACCTCACGCACTGTGCCTGACTCCAGCTTTGAAATCCCCACTTGCCTCCCCAGGCCAGGGATTGCCAAGCAGATCTCCTCTCGAAGGGGAGCTCTGTGTCAGCAGAATGATTTGCATGGAGCCAGCAGTGCCTCCTCCAAGCCAACTGTGCAACACTCACTACTGGGACTTGCTCCAGTGCTTCGGGCTTCTTAGCATTTGCCTGCTCCTGGTCACACGGCTCTGACAAGGACCTGACTCAGGGGGAATGTGTCTCGTGTGTGTGACTCCATCTGCCTCCCTGACCCATTGCTCATGTGCATCTACTGGCTGCTCAGTGATTTCAGGGTTTGGACATTTTCCTCGCACCAGCTCTGGCTCCTGTGGCTTCAGCCATTATAATTTCCCCAAATCCCGACGGCTGCTTTTGCCAGGGGCTGCTGCAGACGTTTCAACACCAGCAGCTGTTTGGCAACAAGTCGCGCTGCTGTAGTTTGGATGAGCGATGCCAACCACACTGGCAGCAAACTCTGGGGTTTGCAGTCTGTGTCTGAGGTGGTGACACCCCAACTAGTGCTGCCAGTCCTGTCTCATTGCCAGACAAATGACTCTTGTGAGCGCTCAGCTCAGCAGGGGATGAGCATTGGCTGAGGAGGGAGGATGGCTTTCAAAGGAATCTGCATCAGAAAGCACCTTCTCCTAGGACTCTCCCACCATGTGAAATGGATCATGTGGTGGCATCACCAGGTTCTTCTTACGAAGTGGGAGTTACCTCCTCACAGCTTGGGACGGACACCTGCGAGGAGAAGGCAGGTGCCTTGGGAAGTGCTGTGTGATATCACTCATGTGATGCCTCTTGCCTGGAGTGAGGGAAAACTTATGGAGAAGGGTTGTGGGAGGGAAATGGAGTGAGATATCATGGACAAGTGAAGAGAACAACCTTCATTCTCGCTATGTCCAATGTGTGGCCACCCAGGTGCAGTTGCCCCATAAGCCCCATGAGGAAGGTAAAGGGATTTTCTCCCTGCCTCATACAGACAGGTTGTGTCATGTCTCACTGGAGGCACCACCCAGCATGGTGAGGGATGAGGAACCGTGCATCCATCCAAATGCGTAATTAACCACTCTAAATAATGAAGTGATAGTTGGATAGTTCAATCCAACCTTTCACACTCAAAATACAGTGGTTTATGGGCTGTAACACATTTTCCAGCTGGGCCCTACTGCTCTCCTGGTACCACTTTGGACTTCCAGGCACTGATATTATATGATCTTACATAAAATACCTTCATAGCAGCCAGTTATCCTTTTCAAAACAAAGTATGAGATATGCCACAGGAGATGGCAAAAATGACTCCAGCAGCACAGGGCAGCATTGCACAAGGCTTTTTTCCTCTGATGCCCAAACAATGACGCAACCTGGTGCCTCTTACAGCCTCACTATATCACACAGAGACAGCAAGAGAAGAGAGCAGAAGCATCCAAAAGTCCTGAGCTGGAATCCCAGTAAAGCCAGTGGCAGGATTTCCATCTATTTTGGTGGAGCCAGGATGTCTCCCCTGGGAATTACTGCTGGCTCTGCTGGGTTCTGTATCCATCTCCAGCTTCTCCATCTATGTTACCTATTAAAAGGGCACAGGAACACCTGTTTGTACTAGTAGGGCTGCTGGGCAGTGGAAGGCATCCAGAGGTGGAAGGTGGATGTGAAGCATCTGTTGAAAGAGTCAAAATAACCTCAGTACTGTCTTTATTGCCTGATTATCTGCCCATGCAATAAAGGCTAGAAGCAGACTACGCACCTAACCTGTGCTGTGCCATCAGATCATAGAATCTTCTCCAGGGTGAACAATCCCAGCTCTCTCAGGCTGGCCTCAAAGCAGAGAGGTTCCAGCCCTCGTTTAGTCTTTGTGTCCTACGCTGTCACAGCTCCAACAGGTTCACATCTCTGCAGTGCTGAGGAACCCAGAGCTGGTCCCAGCACTCCAGTATGTGTTTATTTTTGGACTCTTTCACCACATGAGTCCCTATTGCTCGATGTTTCTCTTGGACCTTGGATTTATATCTTTGAAAAAGCCACAAAAACTGGACTCAGACTGTGCTGGAGGAAGGAACTACTTCATGGTCTAGGTGATCCTACTGTGGGCATTGGACTAGACGATCTTTCAAGGTGCCTTCCAAT
The DNA here is from genome assembly GCA_028565055.1 of Phoeniculus purpureus. Classification (NCBI taxonomy): domain Eukaryota; kingdom Metazoa; phylum Chordata; class Aves; order Bucerotiformes; family Phoeniculidae; genus Phoeniculus; species Phoeniculus purpureus. The sequence continues at coordinate 9,473 of JAOXOE010028423.1, read as the reverse complement.
CCCAAATGATTCTATGATTCTATGATGAGGGTGGTAGAGCACTGGAAGGGGCTGCCCAGGAGGGTTGTGGAGTCTCCTTCTCTGGAGATGTTTAAAACCTGCCTGGATATGTTCCTGTGCAACTTGATCTAGGTGATCCTGCTGTGGTGAGGGGGATTGGACTGGATGATCTTTTGAGGTCACTTCCAATCCCTAATGTTCTGTGATTCTGTGAAAGCTTGACAGATCTTCACAGCCAATGGTCTGAGTTCAGCTGTGTCTGTAAAAGCATCTACAGATGGTTCCCCATTAAAACCAAGGTGGTTGAAAGTCACCTCAAGTTAAAGGATGCTGGGGGTGTCCTGTACCATCTCAACTGGGCAAGCTAGGAGAAGATATTATCTGAACAGCATGTCACACCCATGTCTTCATGAAAAGGCAGGAGACATCTGTGTTTAAAGCCTGAAATAACTTCTCACAAGTGTAATAGAACTGCTGATGCAGCATCCCTGGGCAACAGAGACAACAGGAGAAAGTGCAAACTTTGAAGAGATGGAAGCAAGGGAGACATTTTTGCCATTGGATGTGTCATGGGCACTGAGGTAGGTGGTTAAAGCCAAGAAGAAGGTGGTATCACATGTGCATCACCATGCGAATACGAATGGAAACCAAGGGATGAGTCAGACCCAGCTGCCAGGGAAGGAGACACCACTAGTGTACACTGTGCTGGACCTACAGCCCCTTTGATATCTAAGGCAGAGGATTTCCTCATTTGAGTTTGTAGCTAGCTCAGCATAACCACAGAGTGAGGCCCTGAAATCTTCTCCCTGGGGTTACAGACTTAAGTATTCAGAGAAGCAAACTTCAATCCACCCCAATGATATCTGTCCCAGCCTTACCTCTGACATCTTCTGTGTCCTCCTGGGCGCCACATCCACCCCTCTGAGATCTTCAGCTGGTTCTCCCCACCCTCCACTTGAGCTGGAGCAGTATCCCAGAGCTCACATTGTGAGCGCAGAGGCCATTGTGAGGGTCCAAGTGAACCCAGCCAACACAGGCAGTGCAGGGAGCTTGTGAGCAGATTCGCTGCAAGTATTTCCCGGAGAATGTTTTTGAAGCTTCATGAACTGCCGCTTGCCAGGCAAATCCTTGGCCAGGAAGTGCTCAGGTAAAAGGCTGCAACTCTACCCGCTGGCTTTTTCCCTGCTGTAATCCAGATCCCAAGTGTTGTCTTAGCCTGACCGCCCCGTCTTTGTGCAGTGGGGAGGTAAACACTGCCAGAAGCTTGTAAGTTTGACCATTACTATCTAACAGGAGCCAAGATTTTAGTCACTCACCACTCTGGCGTGTTAGAGGAGCCCTAAATGGCTGAATTGTTATTTGATCTGAAAGAGGCAGCCTCGGTGTTTGCAGTTATTCTTCGTTTGAAACAACAGCTAGCTGTTTTGGTTTAGTGGAGCAGGAGCCGGGTAGAGAAACAATATCAAGTAAATGGCAGTGAAAAAGGCTCAGCGTAAGGCAACAAATTCTTCTGACGTAGTCCAGACCTTCCTTTGGAATATTGCTGGCAGGTCAGTCTCAGGGGTGGCAGGAATCTGTTGGTAAAAACATTGCAAATGAGGCAGAGATCCCAAAAGTCCTTTCAGCACCATAAATAAATCCATGTTTGTACAAGCCAGTAGCATTTACGATGTGATATGGAGCTTCCAAATGTGGATGTTTGAATAAATAGAGAAAGATGTGGAGTTTATGAAGCTGAGAAACTGGAAAAGAAACAGGGGATTGGACTAGATGATCTTTCGAAGTCCCTTCCAATCCCTAACGTTCTGTAGTTCTGTGACTCTGTGGGCTCCTCTTCCTGCTTTTTTCTTTCTGATCCACCCCAGGATGCCATTGGCTTTCCTGGCCCCAAGGGCCCACTGCTGACTCCTGGCCATCCTGCTGTCCACTAGGACCCCCAGGTCTCTTTCTCCTATGCTGCTCTCCAACAGGTCAGTCCTCAACCTATACTGGTACCTGGGGTTGTTCTTGCCCAGAAGCCAGAGTCTACACTGCCCTTGCTATAGTTCATTAAATTTCTCCCTGCCCAGCGAAGATAAAATACTAGAAACAAAATCCAAGCCAAAGAATCTGAGGCTAAAGCATCTTACAGACAGGTGATGCTGGAGGTTGGCACTTTTCCTGCTCCTAGAAAATGCCCTCTTGGGCATAAAATGATTTCTGAGACACAAATCTATGCTTTGACCCTACAGAATTTAGCAGGAAATTAAGCCTTTCTCTCCAGCTCTTGCATTGATGTTAAATCAATGCAATAGAATTTTAGAGGTTATAAAAAAACCCTGTAAAAATTAAATTATTCTCTGTTTAACTCTGCGGCGCTTTAAAATAACTCCCATAAAACTGAGTTAAATATCTATTGACTCCCACTCCTTCCTTTCCTTATCCAGTTCTACGAGATTTTTCCCATAAAGGTACATTACATAACATAAAAATTGCAGCTGATTTTCACTCGCGAGTGAGTGGACCGTCTTTTTTTAGTCTTTATTAAAATGCACAACTCAATAGTACTAAGGAATCAGTAGCACGACAGAAAAGTCCCGTAAAATATTTAGAGAGATGCAATATTGGAACAAAGGCATTGTTAAAATCCCTCAAAATCTTTAAAAATTGGAGGTGTGGAAGGTCTGGTGTGACCAGGATGTTGAAAAATCTAAGGAGCGATCTAATAGAAAGGGCATTAGGAAAAATAGGGTTTTTTTAAAAAATGTATGAATTGTAGAAGTTTTTAGGTTGGAAAAGAACTTTACGATCACAGAATCACAGAACATTAGGGAGTGGAAGGGACCTTGAAAGATCATCCAGTCCAATCCCCCCACCACAGCAGGATCACCTAGACCAAGACGCACAGGAACATATCCAAGCAGGTTTTAAATGTCTCTAGAGAAGGAGACTCTACAACCCCCCAGAGCAGCCCCTTCCAGTGCTCTGTCACCCTCATTGGGAAGAAGTTCCTTCTCATACCTCTTCTGTTCCAGCTCACACCCATTGCCCTTTGTCCTATCATTCGATGCCACTGAGCAGAGCCTGGCTTCATCCTCCTGACACCAACCTTTCACATATTTATGAACATTAATGAGGTCACCCCTCAGTCTCCTTTTCTCCAAGCTCAAGAGCCCCAGCTCCCTCAGCCTTTCCTCATCAGGGTGATGTTCCACTCCCCTCATCATCCTTGAGGCTCTGCACTGGACTCTCTCCAGCAGCTCTTCCTGGAACTGAGGAGTCCAGTACTGCACACAGAATCACAGAATCACGAACATTAGGGATTGGAAGGGACCTTGAAAGATCATCTAATCCATTCCCCCAGTCAAGTCCAATTATTAAACCAACTCTACCAAACAGAAACAGGACACAGTAAGGAAGCCTCCCAGGAAACTGGTAACCATACAGCCCATTAAAGAGTAAAAGTAGGAACCAGGATGTTGCAGGGAAATTGTTTGTGTCTGCTGATGAAGTACTTGTTTGCCCCAAATGAAAGAGAAACAAAACAACAAAAGAGAAGTGTGAGGAATATCTCCATTAAGGCTGTACAGCCCCTGCCTTTCAGGATGGGTAATGAAAACCTGCAGGGCTGAGTAGCTCCATCCCCATCTGTGGCTTTTGAGTTTATTCTGCAGAAGGGTCAGGGAGGCAGGAGAGCCTGAGGGATGTCCCTTGACAGTGGTTGACTGAGAGATTGAAAGAGCAAGGAGTGAGCCTGGGAGTCACAGAAGGAGACAGTGCATGAAGGACATCTTTGGATGTTCTCATGAGAACCACACCAAAATGTAGAAGTGCTCTGGGCTATGTCTCATCCATGGCTTATGCATCATGGCTGGTTCACCTGGAATGCTTCTTTCAAACAATCCCAACTGCTTGGCAGTCTCTTGCAACCCTAGAACTATTGCTGGCTACCGCTGCTTGTCTAAAGAAGTCATATGAGAGCAGAAAAAGATATGATGGAAAAAAAGGACAAATTAAAGAATGAGAGGTCTTTAGGACTGGTCGATGTACCTCTGTGTATTGGGGGGGAAAATTAGCTATGAAGAATTAAGGTATTAGGAACATATATGACGCCTCTGCATTAAAAATCTGTGAGATGTCAAAGGACTGGAGTACACTTGGGTGTCGTTTCTTCACTGCAACCACTATGGAAGAAAAACCAAGTCACAGCCATGTTTGTGCCATTCCACGGCACAGAGTCCAGCTGGCAGCACCTGGGCACCAGCAAGAAGGACCTTATAGTCATAGAATCATAGACTTATTAGGGATTAAAAAGGACCTCGAAAGATCATCTAGTCCAATCCCCCTGTCAGAGGAGGGTCACCTAGACCAAGATCCAGGTGGGTTTTAAACGTCTCCAGAGAAGGAGACTCCACAACCCCCCTGGGCATCCTGTCCCCTGAAACCAAACTGACTGGAGGATGTGCAAAACTTCTGTGAAGGAAACTCCTATTTGATGACAGTGGGCACAGCAGGTAGAATGAAAGTCATTGGATGTTGACTTGGTAGGGACACCTATAGGTAAGAATTTCAGAAACCACAACAGCTACTAGGAAAATCCTTTAGCCAGCTGTTGCCTTATTTGGTTGGTAAAAGGGATATGTTGAATTTTTAGCAGCTAAACATCCTCATTGTATTTCTTCTTCTTTTACCAAACCAGAGGCAGGATTTCATCCCCTAGATCTGAAAAAAGAAATGACTATTTGGTCAATTTGTGCCATGAATCACATGGTTCAGCAGAGCAATCGGTAAGAAATGCCCTTGTGCGTTAGTCTGGATAATCTATGTCACACTGGAGGTCGCCATAAGAAACAGATAAGAATTAAAGAGCATGGTTTACAAAAAGAAATGAATTCTTGAGTGGAGACTGTAATGTGTTGCTTGGGACATAACATCTTGCAATAACTGTTGGATTCACAAGTAGCTCAAACCTGATGTCTCATGCTAGGGCCATGGAGAGATTTAAGTGTGTCCTGCGCTTTTTCTTTACCAAGCCAGAAGTATATCAACTGTGTCATCACCAGGACCACATTAGAGATACTAAGAGCCTAACTCGCAGAATGATTTGAGGTCCCCACCTGTAGAAATGAAAATGCATAAATGTCATAACTCTTCCGGTGCTTCGTAGCGGTGGCAGCTCCACTGCAGTACCTCACCTGGACTCTTGCGTTCTGAAGTGTCTTATCTGCCTCCATTGCCCAGTCTTTCGATATGATTAATTTCCTTAGTATGTGTTTGTGCCCACATACAATTTTGGGACTTTACAGATCGAAGCGTCTCCTTCCCCTGGTGAGACACAAACACTGGAGAATCTGCAGGGTAAGACTTCTGTTTTGAGCTCGTGGAATTATCCACAGACTTTGTGCTTGTGAGCACTGTTGGAGTTTTACACATTGCAAATGCACGGGGTGTGAGAGCCACGAAGAGGATGAAGGGAGTGCAGCATCTCCCTGATGAGGAAAGGCTGAGGGAGCTGGGTCTGTTCAGCTTGGAAAAAAGGAGACTGGGGGGTGACCTCATTAATGTTTATAAATATGGAAAGGGTGGGTGTCAGAAGGATGGAGCCAGGCTCTGCTCAGTGTCATCCAATGATAAGTCAAGGGGCAATGAGTGTAAGCTGGAACACAGAATCCACAGCAATATGAGAAGGAACTTCTTCATGGTGAGGGTGACAGAGCACTGGAACAGGTTGTCTGGAAGGGTTGTGGAGTCTCTTTCTTTAGAGAAGTCAAAACCCGCCTGGGTGTGTTCCCATGTGACTTGGTCTAGGTGATCCTGTTGTGGTGGGGGGATTGGACTAGATGATCTTTCAAGGTCCCTTCCAATACTTAATGTTCTGTGATTCTGTGTGTGTGTGTTTCTTGCATGCTGTTTGGCTAGGTCTGTGATTTCTTCTACTTCCCTCCACCTTACATCTTGACTCAATGTTGGCCTCGGTCATGGATTGACTTTCACATTTAACTTGTACCTGCTTGTCTTCCTTCTACTTCCCTCATTACCCACCTTAGCTACTCCCAAAATTACTTCCTTTGCACATCTGTCAAACGTTAATCTTGATTTTTGGATGGGTTTCGTGTTAATCAGATCTTTATTTAGGTGTCAGATCTTTACTGAGGTGTTCCTGTATTCCAGCTCTTATGAGCAGATCTTACTTTCCATTCCTGTTACTTAACAAGAAAAACACGAGTGAGATTTCAGCGGTTATGCATGCAGAGTAAAATTGAAAATTGTGACTTGAAGGCACAGACCTGAAGTCTATAAAGACAGCTTAGAGGTATGTTGAGACAAATACGTTCTTGGTTCCTGACCATCTAGAATGGGGATGCACCCAAAGCATACTTCTGGCAAAGGTGCCTGGTGGTTCTCCCAGCAGAAACACAAAGGTCCTGTGGGAGAGAGGGAAGAAGAAAACATATGTACTCATGTCTTGCCTTCACGGAATCATGGAGCATCAGGGATTGGAAGGGACCTAGAAAGGTCATCTAGTCCAATCCCCCCGCCACAGCAGGATCACCTAGATCCAGTCACACAGGAACACACCCAGGTAGGTTTAAATACTTGGAATAGGGCTAGGACATGGAGACCCTTCCACATCCTAATTTATGCTTAGCCAAATATAGCTTCTATACCCTCACTGATTTCTTGCTGTCATCCTTACCACCAGCAATCCCTGTCACCCACCCCTTTCAACCTTTCAATTACCCCCACACCGATCGTGTCCTAAACAACTTTACCCACAACTCCTGACATTGAAATCTCCTTTACTTTAAATGAGTTTAAAATTCAAATGGCTTCTTAATAGATGCTACTGAAATGCAGTAGTGCCACCATTTGTCTTTGATAAAACACCATTTGTCACCATTGCTAAGGCCTCTGTTCCTCCTCTGCTGACAGGAAGGAGGTGTTATTGCTGTCTTTGCTTCTGTGACTTGTGTTTTGCTATTTTTTTTGTTTCTTTTACTTTCCCAAGTGTTGAGCTTGCTCAGATGATGACTGAAGGTGGTGCATCTCCTGGGGTATGAGCTCGGCTCCTCTACCTCATCCACCCCCAAAGCTGTAGAGGTAGAACATGTTCCTCCTCTGCTAATGCTTCCTCCATCACAAAATACAGACCAGGAGCAGCAAAATACTTGTAATATTCTTGAGCATTTCTTGTGTCACTCAGGCAGGACAAATTCTATTCCTCTACCACATTTTTTCCCCGAGAACTGATCTCTCCAAAGTCAAAGCTAGCTGCGAGAAGGACAAGGGAGCTCTCTGACTTGTCTCATGTACCAAGGATATTTGTGCTCTTTGTTGGTGTGTTTTTACACGGGAAGCATGTGATCCCCAGCGAAGAGTAAATTGGGCTAGACTTCTCAACCTCCCATTATTGGAGAACCTTCACAGTTCACTGTTAGCAAATGTGTTTTATAAAGCAAGTGCTGCAGCGTTGACTTTTCTTCTTCCTGAGGGAAACAGCCCAGCGAACCATGCTGTGAATTTGTCTTGAGACTCCCGGATAAAAGAATTTCAGTGCAGATTTAGTGTTTTATAGACACAAAGGTTTCAGGCTGAAGTACTTCCAGTAGAAAAATGAGACGTTGCTGAACGTGTATAAGGAGAACACAGGAGGCTGAGGTTCTAAAAAGGATAATTTTTCAGTTTTTCCAGATACCATTTTCAGTCTAAACCCACTTTTTGAAAGAAAAGAACGCAGGCAATGTTGGGGGAAGCTCGGAAAAGTCACTGCATAGGTATATCTATCGAGAGGTGTATAAAATCACGGAATCGTTCAGGCTGGGAAAGACCCTTGGGATCACCAAGTCCAACCATCAACTCTACTCTACAAGTTCACCCCTAAACCAGATCCCCCAACACCACATCTAAGCATCTTTGAAACTCACCCAGGGATGGGGACCCAACCACCACCCTGGGCAGCCCATCCCAGTGCCAAATAAATATCCGGGTATTCCGGTGTCTGTATAGACAACCAGAACACGGCTGGAGAGATTGGAAATTCTCCCTTTGTATGTCTATTACAGTGATCTGCCAACTGAAGTTAACAAAACACTCCCACCAGTTCCACTGTGTGATGGATTGAGCCCCGAGGGCTCTGCGTGGTTGTACAGTCAGGTACTGACTAGTTGTGTGTGTCTGCTGTTCGACGTTTTTGTTGCCCATCTAGCCTTGCCACACAGACAGTGTTGGCTGGCCACACAATAGAAAGCACGTAAAACGTGTTTTCAGCAGAATACAGCCCTTGTGGGTAAATAATTTAATTCTCCAAGTACTGTGTTAGAAACACTACCCAGGGTTAGCTGATTGTATAGATAGCCTGATGGTAAAGCAAGATTAATATGAAAAGGCAAGAAGGCTGCAATAAAACCCACTGGCTTAAATCATGCACATTTGTGTACAAGCATTCATATTTAGCAACAGTCCCAAGGCTGAGATTAAAGCTGTTTGGTAGGTTACTTCAAGGCCTTTTTATTGCTAAATCGTATTATGTCTCTAAAATGTAGAAATTAATCACCTGTCATCAAAGCTACAGTGGATTATTGACTTCTAAATGTCTCTACAAAGTGATTCATGACAGAATGAAACAGGAGACTGAACCAGCGCTGAAATTCTTTTTGCATGTGATAAAAGGGGTCTATTAAAAGTGTTTGAGCAAATGCTGGCTATTAGGCAATCATCACAAAGGATTTCTTTATCAAAACGTGGTGCTTCTTGAACAACCTTATTCAGTTATATAGATTTGCAACGCCAATCCTCTAATGGGGGAGTCATCTGGAGAATTCAGATTGTTCATCTGCAAAACCTACATTAGGTAAATTGCAGCAGGTTTTTGTTCTGAGCTACCTGCAAGCCAGCGGTGGCGGCGGCACGTTCGTGCTTGCTCCCAGGCTCCCAGCATCATGTGGGTATTCCAACTCAGAGTCACTGGGTTGTGACAGGAAAATGTCTTATGATTTGTACAATCTGGATATGATTTGGGTATTTTGGATACGATTTGGGTATTCAATGGCAGCTTCTTGTTGAAGCCTGTCAAAGGATCCCAGTAGAATATACTGCTGAGGGGAACAACAATCTGGCTCTCAGCTAAACCAAAGTAGGTTGCTTAGAGGATGAAAACTTCTTAAAGGATTGGCAATGGCCCCCATTCGGCTACCGCTGTGACTGTGTGGTGTGATCTGGAGGTGCAAGCTACACTGTCTGGGGTTTGTGGGAGAAGGCTATAGGTCCCAGGCTGCTCCTTATAAGTCCATGTTTATCCTGTCAGAGCCCCTTGTCGAAATCACAAAAGTCACAGAATCACAGAACATCAGGGATTGGAAGGGACCTCGAGACATCACCTAGTCCAATCCCCTTGTCACAGCAGGATCACCTAGATCCAGTCATACAGGAGCATGACCAGGCAGGTTTTAAACATCTCCACAGAAGGAGACTCCACAACCCCCTTGGGCAGCCCC
>JAOXOE010028422.1:0-16178 GCA_028565055.1 Phoeniculus purpureus | reverse complement strand
GTTCCTGTGCGACTTGGTCTAGGTGACCCTGCTGTGGCAGGAGGATTGGACTAGATGATCTTTCAAGGTCCCTTCCAATCCCCGATGTTCTGTGATTGTGTTAAAGATGTTTTATTAGTTTTATTAGTTTCACCATCCTCCATGAATTACCATTATTTTTGTATGCTGCAGCAATATGAGCAGATATTTTCTGAAATACTGAACTTGGAAAAGATTTGCAGTGGGGTTTTTTATTATGCATGCACTGAAACACTTTTTTGTCTCTGCTGGATTCAGTCTTTTGCAAGACAAGACGTTTCTCAGGATTTTGATTTCCAGTATATTACTAATAATATCCAGTGGGCTTGCTTAGCAACCTCTTCATGCTTCTACCATCAGCAGTGTTACCTGACATACTGTAAGTCAGTCAAATTCAATTCATTTCTGATCACTGTGGTTATTATCTCAGGCCAGGAACTTTTTCTTTCTGGCACAGGAAGTCTTTAGCTATTACAGGGTTGGTTAACCTATGTAATATGTGGTAGGAATGAGAAACTTTCTCTGTATAACTCAGCTGGTTATTAATAAAGAACACATCCTCTTCTGTAGTCACCAACATTTTGCTAGGATCAAAGTCTAGCTGGTGCCCGACTGTGTCTCTCTGTTCATAAGCATTTCACCTAGTTCGTGCTGTACTGATGTATCAGACTTCACCTTGAATCAGAATAATTAACAGCATCAAGCCAATTCGATCTGGCCAAAACCATCAGAACTTTTACTGTTGATGTCACTGTAGCCAGGAGCTCTGTTTTTCTTGGTTTCAAATGCAACCAAGGGATTTCAGGGATGCAACTAGACTTGACACAGTCTCACATAGCATCTTCAAAGCCAAACTAAGGCAGTGTGGACTGGATGATTTGGTATTGAGGTGGGTTGTGAACTGACTGCAGGATAGAAGCCAGAGAGTAGTAGTCGGGGGACAGAGCCTATCTGGAGGCCTGTATCTAGTGGAGTGCCCCAGGGGTTGGTGCTGGGACCAGTCCTGTTCAATCTAGTCATAAATGACTTGGATGAGGGATTAGGGTGCACTGTCAGCAACTTTGCTGTTGACACAAAGCTGGGTGGTGTTGCTGACACCCCAGCAGACTGTGCTGCCATTCCACAAGATCAGGAGAGGCTGGAGAGCTGGGCAGAGAGAAATTTAATGAAATATAACAACGGTAAGCGTAGAGTCTTGCATCTGGGCAAGAACAACCCTGGGCAGCAGTATAGGTTGGGGACTGACCTGTTGGAGAGCAGTGTAGGAGAAAGGTATTTGGGGGCCCTGGTGGACAGCAGGATGACCACAAACCAGCAATGTACTCTTGTGTCCAAGGGAGCCAACAGCATCCTGGGGTGAATCAGAAGCGGGGTGGTTAGCTGATCGAGAGAGGTTCTTCTACCTTCTACTCAGTCCTGGTGAGACCACATCTGCAGTATTGTGTCCAGTTCTGGGCCCCTCAGTTCAAGAGGGATGTGGAGCTGCTGGAGGCAGTCCAGTGTAGAGCTACGAAGATGATGAAGGAAGTGGAGCACCTCCCTTATGAGGAAAGACTGAGGGAGCGGAGTCTCTTTTGCTTGGAGAAATGGAGACTGAGGGTGACCTCATTAATGTTGATAAATGTGTGAAGGGTGCATGTCAGGGAGGTGGAGCCAGCCTCTTCTCAATGTCATCTAATGATAGGACAAGGGGCAATGGGTGTAAGATGGAACATAGGAGATTCCACATCAATATAAGAGAGAACTTCTTTCCAGTGAGAGTGACAGAGCACTCACTGGAAGGGGCTGCCGAGGGAGGTTGTGGAGTCTCCTTCTCTGAGACATCTAAAAACTGCCTGGACATGTTCCTGTGCAACTTGGTCTAGGTGGTCCTGCTGTGTAGAGGGGTTGGACTAGATCATCTTTCGAGGTCCCTTCCAATCCCTAATGTTCTGTGATTCTGTGATTTTTTTATAGGCTCGTATTGCCTCTGGGGAAAAGGTCACCCTAGAGGTTAACAGGAGCATCTCTCAATGCTAAAATGCATTTTCAGCACAAATCCAGTTACTTTGAAACTGATCAACTTTCAAATGGTAACATAGGGAAAACAATTTTTTTTCTAACAAAGAGGGGTATTTGGTGCAGGTCTTGAGCCACCTGTCCTGTAGCCAAGTTTACACCTCATTGTATCTTTAGAGTTAACTGAATTCTTGGCAGGGTGAAAAAAGAGCACAGAATCCTGGGGAAAGAGAAATATTAGTCCATTTGGAAGAGCTGCCTTCTATCACAAAAAACCAGTGCTGCTGTTGACTCTGGTGTTTGTACCTAGCTGTAGGTAGGTCTGTTTGGTAGGTCTGTACCTAGCTGTGAAGTCTGGTCTGAGGGCTGTTATAATGCTACCTCTAAGCAGTGGAAACAAAGTCAGCATGGAGGAGTTTTTTCACCCAGTCAAGAAAAAAACCCCTCCTTCAGGACAGACTGTTTCATCTTTCTTTTATCTCCAAGGCAGATCAAGGGTTAGTTAAATTAATTTTACAATAACTCAGACAAGACACCAAGATTTACATCCTCAGTTAAACACAAGCTGTTTGACCTTGAGCCCTCCTTCCACACATCAGAGGAGAGGATTCAGAAAGGGATGTCATGAAGGGGTAGGCACTAATAAAGACCACTCACTGCACAGTCTGGCACGAGGCACCCTAGCTGTCAACAGAACAGTTTGACAGCATTCAGATCAAACAAGTAATCCAGTTAATGAGGCATATCTCAGGAACTTGCCGGGAAAGTAAGTGTGTACTGATATGGGCACTTTGTCATGGATTAATAGAATATTAATCAAAGCAGGGTAGGTTTTCATGTACTGGTGACAGGATTAGGCAGCATGGGAGTGTTAAAGCTTATTTAAGTGTCTTGGGGAACGTGGGACTGGTTTCTGTTCTTCTGTTTGAAGTAAAGCATTTAAATCCAAATATCCTGCAGTCAATGCTTATAATTTCAAATGGTTTCCTCAGGTATCTTTTGGAAACTTGGCTAAAGAGCATCACAAATCTGTGAATAATTTCCGAAGGAACACCTACACTGTGTAATTTTAAGCAAATTAAACATGTATGATCTCAGCCAGTTTCCTTCTGTTTTCGTATTTTACCCTCTTCAGGGATGGACTGTCAGATACTTCGCTGTATTTTCTAAACAGTGGGTAGAGTTTCTGAACCTTGACAAACAATTCGTGAGCCCATAGCTTGTACTTTTTGTGGTGGCTGAAGCATCTCAACAAAATTTTAAAGACAGGTCTCAGAAGGGGGGTGCTTAGCAGATGGAGAGAGGTTCTCCTCCCTCTGTACTCTTCCCTGGTGAGACTGCATCTGGAATATTCTGCCCAGTTCTGGGCCCCTCAGTTCAAGAAGGACACAGAACTGCTGGAGAGAGTTTAACGCAGAGCCACAAAGATGATGAGGGGAGTAGAACACCTCCCTGATGAGGAAAAGCTGGAGGAGATCGGTCTCTTGAGCTTGGAGAAGAGAAGGGTGAGGGGTGACCTCATTAATGTTGATAAATATGTGAAAGGTGGGTGTCAAGCGGATGGAGCCAGGTTCTGCTCAGTGGCATCTAATGATAGGATAAGGGGCAATGGATGTAAGCTGGAACACAGGAGGTTCTACATCAATATGAGAAAGAACTTCTTCCCAGTGAGGGTAACAGAGCACTGGAAGGGACTGCCCAGGGAAGTTGTGGAATCTCCTTCTCTGGAGCCATTTAAAACCTGCCTGGATATGTGCCTGTGTGACTTGGTCCAGGTGGTCCTGCTCTGGCAGGGGGGTTGGACTAGATGATCTTTTGAGGTCCCTTTCGTTCCCTAATGTTCTGTGGTTCTGTGATAATGTGGGTACATATGAAGGATGAAGTGACTTGCAAATACTAATAAAGTGTCTGGACTGATGGGCAGTTTTAAGAATTACCACTGAAATGGGAAGAAATAGAAAAAACAAACAAATTCAGAAGAATATACTTAGAACTATCTGTCATTTTCATAATTTTATTATTCTGTTGCATCTTTTTCTGCATCCTGCTTTCCATTCTTTCACTTTGCAGTTTCCAAACAGGCTGTAAAGAACTGGCAAGTGATTCTGATATAGGCAAGCATCTCTCTGATGCTTCACCCACCTTATTTGCACTTTTTTTGCAACGTAGGGCTTCTCTCCTTTGATTTAAGCAGACAATGCTCCTTCTTCTGCCCTGTTTTTATCTAAGTGTAGCTCTGGGTGATGACTGTTTCTGAGATGCCTCTTCAGGATTCATGCTCAGTCCAATCCAGCTACTGACAAACTCTCATGCAGATCCTGCAGCTGCATATACTTATGTCACCCTATATTCTGGAAGCTTTGAAGAATGTAGGATAGCTCTGCTAGTCACACAGAAATGACTCGTTTGGTATTAAGTATAGAACAAATAAGAAGAACATGAGGAAAATAGATGCCAATTGGGTGAAACAGTGAGTGGCTTTAAGGGTTATAAGGAAGAGCCGTTACAGAAACTATTTAAGTTAAATTTTAGTGTTCCAAATTATCATCCTGACTTCATTTTCCCAGATCCGAAAGTAATTTTCAGGTGTAACATTAAAACAGAGTCAACATTCAGAGGAATATATATAGAATTGCTTATGGAGAAGGGAGAAAGAATCTGAAATATGCCATTATTTGTTTTATCGCAGAGTATTACTGTAGATTTCTGTAGAAGCTCATTAAAAATTGTTCTGGAGGATGTCTTAGGAGGAAACACATCAGTCCTCTGGCTCCCTGCTCAACACGTTTGTGAGCACAAAGAACCCAAGATAATTACACACATTACCCTGACTAATGCATTGGCCTTTTTTTGTCTGTGACTATATACAGGACACACTGATAAGGCTCAACATCACATGTCAGAGAACTCCTAGGAGAAGGTTACTTGTGTGCTCCTCAGCACCTGCCACTATTTCTGCGAGTTGAAAACTACACAGCATCCTTGACAGAATAAAATTCCTCTGAAAAAGAAACAGTCAGCACTTATTAGTAAAAAGATCTGGCTGTGTTTTCTGGAGGTACTCCTGTTAAAGTGTCTTCTCAGCCAATAAAAATCCTGCAGATTCTTGGGGCAAATCTTAAATCTGTCTCGCTTGTTATTTCAGGAGAAGATAAGTGTAGTTGTATTAGTGCTGGAAGATAGACTAAGTTAAGTTGGTCTAGGCGGTCCTCCTCTGGCAGTGAGATTGGACTAGATGAACTTTTGAGGTCCCTTTCACTCCCTAATGTACTGTGATACTGTGGAGTTCTTTGGAAAGAGTAATTGAGATAAGCTATCTTTAATGGAAGTCTTACTTCCTATATTTTAATAACATTCCATGTGGACTCCTGAAGAAATATGCCTGACTCTGTCTACATCACACTCTGTGTCACAGGTTTGGCCCATTTGTTGGCACTGGTTAATATGGCACTACATTCACTTTCCTTGATACTGGTAATGAAAGATGCTTTCCAGAACATAGGTGGGGTTATGGAGTCTCCTTCTCTGGAGACAGTTTAAAACCTGCCTGGATATGTTCCTGTGTGACTTGGTCTAGGTGGTCCTGCTGTGGCAGGGGGATTGGACTCGATGATCTTTCAAGGTCCCTTGCAATCCCTAATATTCTGTGATTCTGCGATTTTGAGATTGCCTCTGAGCACTGCACTGGCATAAAAGGTACTCGGAGGACATTGGAGGAGAGTTTCTGACAGTGTATTGTAGATCAACTTGTTTGTCACAGCATGAATGGGATGCTTCTATGTTATAGGTGCAGTTGTTCTCCTTCTTCAAGGAAATGGCCAGAGAAGGCATTTAATGATGTTTTGCAGTCATCCATTGTGGCTGCAGAAAGAACAGTTATAGACCTTAAGCATCATAATTCATGAAAACATAGATCGCTGTTGTATTGCTGAAAATCACTGTGTGGGCCCAGAAAAAGAAAGAACAAGAAAGACAATACTATGTCCTTCCACACAGCTCAGGAATTTAATTTCTAAATATTTTTCTTTGCATGGATTTTGTAGTTATCAGAAGGACGGTATTGACCTGTACTTTTCACAGAATCACAGAACATTAGGGACATGATGATCTTAAAGATCTTTTCCAACCTAATCATTTCTATGATGAAAAGAAACAGCAGCTTTGGGAGATGAAGCATGGGCTGGGGTTTTTTGCTTTAGTCTTCATTCTCATAGGATTTTAAGTTCAATGACAGTTGAGTTTGTGATTTACAGGCAGGGTACAGGACAGTTCTGAAGAATTGGTGGTCTTCCTGGTCTTCACTGGGGAGTACCTTGAGCACTGGGTCTGGTTTTGGGCACCTCAGTACAAAGGAGACAGCAAGGTGCTGGAATGCACAGGGCAACAAAGCTGGGGAATGGCCTGGAGAGATTGTGAGGAGAGATTGAGAGAGTTGGGGCTGTTTAGTTTGATGAAAAGGAGGTTAAGGGGAGACCTCATTGCTCTCTCCAACTATCTGAAAGGACACTGTAGAGATGTTCGTGCTGGTCTCCTCTCAAAGTTAGTTAGTGACAGAACCAGAGGGAAGACTTTCAAGCTCCTACAGGAGAGGTTTACTTTGGACATCAGGAAAAATTTCTTCATGTAGAGATTGATCAGGCACTGGAATGGGCTGCTCAGGATGATGGTTGATTCCCCACCCCTGGATGAGTTTAAAAGATTCTTAGATGTAGTGTTGGGGGGTCTGGTTTAGGGGTGAACTTGTAGAGTAGGATTGATGGTTGGACTCAGTGATCCCAAGGGTCTTTTCCAACCTGAATGATTTAATGATTCCAGCACAATCTGCTGGAGGAGGAGCATGCTGATGCCTTCATCAGCATAACTTTATTCATATATTATCTGATCCAGATTCACTTGAAATTGACAGAAGTATTTCAAAAGTAGTTAGATTAGTTGTTTAATTTCTAGAGTTTTTCTACAGCTCTGCTGATGTTACCACATGTGCTAGCACATCCTTTCTTTCTGTAGTAGATAACAGAGAAATGTAGTTCTACCCTCATTGGAAGTAACTGGGTTCATATCTAGGTTATTTAACAGAGATCTTTCTGACCTTTGAGTGAGCTACAACCAAAATTATTTGCGTGACTTGGAGATCCTAATATTTTTTACTAAGGCACAATTACGTTTATGTCGACTTATTATAAAAATACCATCTGTTGCCATGTTCATCAGTCACCTACTTCATTCCTTTAAGTGAATAAGGGGTTAATTTTGTCCATTATAATGTATACCAGAACTTTAAGACTATTTCCTGCAATTTTTAGTGACTCAATTCAATAATATCAAGGCTGGGATTTTGAAAGCCAACCTTTGATGCAGAAAGTAAAAGGATTGAAAGTTCTCCCATAGAACACCTCCCTGATGAGGAAAGGCTGAGGGAGCTGGGTCTCTTCAGCTTGGAGAAACAGAGACTGAGGGGTGGCCTCATTAATGTTCATAAATATGTGAAGGATGGGTGTCAGGAGCATGGAGCCAGGCTGAAAAGTCCTAGATACCTCAATCTCTCCTCATGAGGTAGGTGCTCCAGTCACCTAACTGTCCTTGTGGTCCTTTGTTGAACTCTCTCAATAAAGTCTCTATCCCTCTTGAACCGGGGAGCCCAGAACTGGACACCATATTCCAGATGTGGCCTCATTAGGGCAGAGTAGTGAGGGAGAAGAACCTCCCTTGATTTGGTGGACACAGTCTTCTTGATCCATTATAGAATCATAGCATCATTGGGGATTGGAAGGAACCTTGAAAGACCATCTAGTCCAATCCTCCTGTGAAAAGTCTCCAGTGAAGGAGACTCCACAACTCCCTTGGGCAGCCTGTTCCAGTGCTCTGTCAACTTCACTGGGAAGAATTTCCTTCGCATATTGATGTGGAACCTCCTATGTTCCAGCTTACACCCATTGCCTCTCGTCCCATCACTAGATGACACTTAGACGAGCCTGGCTCTATCCTCCTGACACCCACCTTTCAAATATTTATAGGCATTAATGAGGTCACCCCTCAGTCTCCTTTTCTCCAAGCTAAAGAGACCCAGCTCCCTCAGCCTCTCCTCACAAGGGAGGTGCTCCACTTCCTTCATCATCCTCATTGCTCTACGCTGGACTGCCTCCAGCAGCTCCACATCCCTCTTGAACTGAGGGGCCCAGAACTGGACACAATACTCCAGATGTGGACACACACTGTAGAATCCCAGGATTCCATTGACCTTCTTGGCCACAAGACCACATTGCTCCCAGATATCTCTCTGTAGAAGTACTCTGTAATCGATCATCCCCCAACCTCTACTGATGCATTGCGTTACTCCTTCCCGGTGAAGGACTCTGCACTTACTCTTTTTTATGTCTGTACAACCACAGACAATCTAGGGATTTGACTAATTTTGGCAAACAATTCAGTCGTAGCTGGTCATTTATCTAAAAATGCTCCCTCTTTTTGTTTGTTCACATTCTCGTTCTAATTTCTTCATTCTTGAACAAAAATGCTTGAGTGTTCACTTAATCTACCAAATCATTAAATGATTAAGATCTTATACAGAGGCTCCTGTAGTCTATAAAAAGGATTCCATTATTTTATTATGTCTTGAATATTCTGTAATTGCCAGCATAACTCTCTGTCTCCACATAGTCCTATTTGAAGTCTGTGAGTCTCTTGGTACATATACATCTTTTCATACTGAGGAGGAAGGATTCAGAAACAGACTCCACTTAAATAATTGTGAAAATAATACTTTAAGAGAAGACTGAGTAGTGATGGAGTAGAACACCTCCCTTATGATTAAAGGCTGAGGGAGCTGTGTCTCTTTAACTTGGAGAAAAGGAGACTGAGGGAGGACCTCATTAATGGTGACCTGATTAATGTTGATAAATGTGTGAAGGGTGGGTGTTAGGAGGATGGACCAGGCTCTGCTCAGTGGCATCTAATGATAGGACAAGGGGCAATGGGTGTAACCTTCAACAGAGGAGGGTCCATATCAATCTGAGAAGGAACTTCTTCCCAGTGAGGCTGACAGAGCACTGGAAGGGGCTGTCCAGGGTGGGTGTGGAGTCTCCTTCTCTGGAGATGTTTGAAACCCACCTGGACATGTTCCTGTGCGACTTGGTGTAGGTGGTCCTGCTGTGGCCTGGGGATTGGACTAGATGATTCTTCAAAGTCCCTTCCAATCCCTAATGTAGTGTGATTCTGTGAATTTATGTTTTTATCTTATGATGCTCAGTAGCTCAAAACTTTACCCAAATATGAATTTCTTCCCTGAGTGAGGTGGCATGAAAGAACAAATGTTTATATTTGCAAATTCAAAATGTCTATAGCTTTAGAACACTTTCACATTTGCTGTGTCTGCAAATAATTCTTCCTGTAAACTCAATCCTTACATAAAGCAAAAGAAAACAAACAAAAAAAGCAGCATAAACACAATCTAAGCAAAATGGGGCAAAAAATATTTGTCAAAATATGTCAACAGAGTTTGGTCACCGTTAAAATGATTTTCTTCCTGGTAAGTTCGTTACTGTTCTTGATTGTGGTTGGAAATGTGTAGAAACAATATGAAACCTGTAGAAACAATACTGGAAGCACCTGTTCTTTGTCTAATTTTAGACTTGACATACTCTTCCCTTGCCTTTTGTGTCCTGTTAGCCTCAAGAACAGAGGTACATAGAAGTAGGTTTTACAAAGTTAAGCCCATTAAGTAATTGTTAGAGAACTGAGAAAAGATTTTAATGGTCTCACAGTTCACAGCTGATTTTAGGAGAAGGATCTGCAGACAGACCTTCAAGGGAGAACAGTGAAGGGACTGGAGGGAAAGTCTGATGAGAAGAGGCTGAGGGAGCTGGGGGTGTTTAGCCTGGAGAAGAGGAGACTAAGGGGAGACCTTCTCCCTCTCTCCAACTACCTGAAGGGACGTTGTAGTCATGTGAGGGTCAGGCTCTTCTCCCTAAATCCAGGATGAGAGGGTAAGGCCTGAAGCTGTGCAAATCTCAGTGACATTTGCTCCTGCTGTGCTTCACAAGAAGTCATGTGTGATCTGTGGGTCATCCTACAGTTGTGGCTCATGAGCTGCATCTTTGTCAGCCAGCCTGCACTTAGCCCAGTCAGCATCACATGTAAGATACTGTGTCTGATTGCATCTGGCAGGGAGTTACCAATCACTTCACCTATACCCAACTGTATTAAAACCTGTGCTGCTCTTCAGGCCTGTCTTTACAGGGTTAAAAGAAAAGTAATACATTTCATTTCAACTTTTAAGCTTTTTTTAATTCTTTTTTGCAATGACTAGAAAAGGAAATGATACGATTTGCTGTGCTTTGCCAGGCAGTGTTTCTGTCAACCAGCATGATTTTGCAGACTCATATGCTGTAAAGGAGTGTTTGTCCTCCTACCATTATCAGCAAAACAAATCTTTCACAGACTTGCTGGAAATTTACAGCAAAAGCCTATACTCATATGCAGTGCTAAATTGCTATGGAATCAGGTAAGATGTGCTATTGCACATACCTTCACCTTCACCTAAGCTTGTGGTGTGTACTTATCCAAGTGATTTCACAAAGCTGGAAGTGGTCAAAACCCCAGCAGACTGTACTGCATTCACAAGGACCTGGACAGGCTGGAGAGCTGGAAGGGAGACATTAAATAAAATATAACAAGGGCAGTGTAGAGTCTGGCTTCTGGGCAAGAACAACCCCAGGTACCAGTATAGGTTGAGGACTGAAATGTTAGAGAGCAGTGTAGGAGAAAGGGACCTGGGGGTCCTGGAGCACAGCAAGATGGCCAGGAGCCAGCAATGGGCCCTTGTGGCCAAGAAGGACAACAGCATCCTGGGGTGGATCAGAAGCAGGGTGATTGGCAGATTGAGACAGGTTCTCCTCTCCCTCTACTCTGCGCTGCTGAGCTGTGACTGCATCAAAAATGTTGTGTCCAGTTCTGGACCCCTCAGTTCCAGAAGGACACAGAACTGCTAGAGAGAGTCCAGTGCAGAGCAACAAAGATGTTGAAGGGAGTAGAACACCTATCTTATGAGGAAAGGCTGAGGGAGCTGGGTCTCTTGAGCTTGGAGAGGCAGAGACTGAGGGGTGACCTCATAAATGTTGATAAATATTTGAAGGGTGGGTGTCAGGAGGATGGAGCCAGGCTCTGCTTAGTGTGATCTAGTGACAAGACAAGGGGAAATGGGTGTAAACCGGAATAGAGGAGGTTCTACATTAATATGAGAAGGAACTTCTTCCCAGTGAGGGTGACAGAGCCTTGGAACATGTGCCCAGGAGGGTTGTGGAGTCTACTTCTCTGGAGATGTTTAAAACCTTCCTGGATATGTTCCTGTGTGACTTGGTCTAGGGGGTCCTGCTCTGGCAGGGGGGTTGGACTAGATGATCTTTCGAGGTCACTTCCAGTCCCTAATATTCAGTGATATCTGAAACACCAAATGCTTTTTGGCAGATGTTTCCTGTGTTGTCTCTAGAGTTAATTGCTTTTGAAGTAAGTAGTAAACATTGAACCCAAGCCGTTAAACCCGGCGCTCTTTGTCTGTGGCGTTGTGTGTGTTAATTTCACTAGAAATTATATAGTGTTCTTATGGTGTAAAACTGAGCCACTGAAGTGTAAATTCAAAGGATATTATGCTGGTTTTGAGAAATCTCATCACAGCCTAATCAGCAGGGTTCTCATTAGCAGCTTCATTCATGTCTGTAGGTACTAATTGTGCAGCCTTTGTTCTGTACATGGTACATTTTCTTTCACTCAGAATGTCTGAATTAGAACTCTGACATGAATTTCCTGACAGTAGTATTTCAATAAAATAACTATTTTTTATTAGTTGTGTTTAATTATTCTGTCTTGTACGAAGTGATGTGCATGTTCACCTGGATTCCAGAATGAGAGTGTAGACACCTTCCCTGGATGACTTTAAAAGATGCTTAGATGTAGTGTTGAGGGATCTGATTTAGGGGTAAACTTGTAGAGTAGGATTGATGGTTGAACTTGATGATCCCGAGGGTCTTTTCCAACCTGAATGATTCTGTGGTTCTAAGGCTCTGTATTTTTTAGTTTTTGTCAGTCTTTCATGTGATGTTTATATAGGGGTTGTAGTGAAGAACCTGGTGTGTGCCCTACTGAGGCTTAGCTCTCTCACAGAGAAGTCTAAGCCTTTTTCCCATAACATGTGGTATTTGGGGAGTGGCAATAGCTGGCTGCCCAGCTGTGTGTCCTCTATAAAACATGATATTCAGGAAATGACTGCTTCACACTGTGATAGCTGTAAAAGCTATTACATCAGACATGAGAAGGAATTTTTCACAGTGAGGGTGACACTGGAATGGGCTGCCCAGGGGTGTTCCAGAGTCTCCTTCTCTGTAGACATTTAAAACCCACCTGGATATGTTCCTGTGCGACTTGGTCTAGGTAGTCCTACTCTGGCAGGGGGATTTGACTGGATGATCTTTCAAGGTCACTTGCAATCCTTAATGTTCTGTGATTCTGTGATTCAGAAACTGTAGTACTTTTGGCTTTACTCATCAATCCTGCTATGCCAAATTGTTCTGTTGCAGAAGCAGTTAATAAGGGAAGCTATTAGTCTCCGTGTTTATCCATGGTTGTAATTCTGTTACATACTAAAATATCATTATTCTTCCCATTAATATTTGCAGTTTGCATTATCTGTGCTGCCTGTTGATTTAGGTCTTTGTCTATACTTAAAGGAAAACCCAGAGAAACAGCAGTTCCTCCCTATTTATTTGTTACTGTTTATTATCTTGTAGCATCAAAAGATGATGCACAAAATACTGCTTTCTCAGATGATTCTTGTAAAGCACAGCAATACAGTTTTGACAGTTTTTTTTCATAAGTAGAGAGCAGTGATGAAAAAACAAATTGGATGATAGCAACCTTCTAGTACTTGAAGGGTCCTTCAAGAGGCTAGAGAGGGGCTGTTCAGAAAGGTCTGGACTGATAGGACTGGGGCAGTGGTTTCAGATTAAAGAAGTATAGACTGAAATGGGATCACACAGTAGTTCCTTCTCATATTGATGTGGAACCTCCTATATTCCAGCTGACACCCATTGCCCCTCGTCCTGTTGTTAGATGACACTGAGAAGAGCCTGGCTCCATCCTCCTGATATGCACTCTTCACATATTCATCAACATTAATGAGGTCACCCCTCAGTCTTCTTTTCTCCAAGGCAAAGAGACTCAGGTCCCTCAGCCTTTCCTCATCAGGGAGTTGTTCTACTCACTTCATTGTCTTCGTCGATCTGCACCTGACTCTCTCTAGCAATTGTTTGTACCTCTTGAAGGGAGGGACAGAACTGGACACAATATTCTAGATGTGGTCTCAGCTCACCGAGGCAGAGTAGAGGGGGAGGAGAACATCTCTCAATCTGCTAACCACCCCCTTTCTGGTCCACCTCAGGATGCCGTTATCCTTCTTGGCCACAAGGGCACATTGCTGGCTCATGGTCATCATGCTGTCCACCAGCACCCCCAGATCCCTTTCTCCTACACTGCTCTCTGACAGGAAGAAGTTGTTTAGCAGTAGGGGCATTGAGCACTGGAACATGTTGCCCAGAGAGGGAATTGAGGCCCCATCCCTGAAACTGTTCAAGGTGAGGTTGTCCCTACTCACTGCAGGGGGCTTGAACTAGGTGACTTTTGGAGGTCCATTTCAGTGCTGACCAATTCTTTGATTCTGTGATAGCTAAATGAGCAATGTTTGGTATCTGCTTTTGACAAAACAGGAGAGTAGCATATAAATTGATTTATTAAATTGAAAGAACAGGCAGAAAGATTTACAAGCAATATATGTACAGATAAATGCTCTTCTAGAGAAGTTGCCATAAGATGAATTGGAAGGGCAGGAGAGTCAGCTGTATGTAGTCACCAGAGGTAAATTTCAAAAGTGGAGCTCTGTTTTAAGTTGCAACCCACTTGCTTTTAGTTCAGTGTTTGTGTAGATAGTGTCTTCCAGAGGGCTGAAACCTCATTTCTCTTTGTCTGCCTTTCTGTAAATTCTTCTAATAAAAATGTTGCATCATAAATAGATAAAGACCTAGAAAATCTTTTAAAGTTGATCGTAAACACAATGAAAACAAATGTTTTATCTCTGAATTCAAGAGAATTACATTGAGTTGGGTAAGGAAATGACATTTCTGCTGGGAGTTACAAATGACTCGGCAACAGATGAGAAAGTCATTACAGAGCAAACAGATTGTGAAGTAAAAGGAAGGAATTTTGAAGTGCATTTTGAGATGTATGTAGATATCAGAAATGCAGGACATCTTGGCAGGGATTTGAGTCTACCTTCTGCTCAGGAAAGAAGCAAGATTATTCAAAGTATGGATTTGAATACTTGATGGCTTAGGTCCCACAAACAACAACAATAAGGGTGGATGTCCTCTGAACTAGAAAAGTGAAGTAAAAAGAAGTATTTGTGGAGAGGACAAATTAAGAGACATCAAAAGACCATTTGAAAATGAATCAGGTGTCACACTAGTCAACTTACAGAACAGAGAGAGATGTGAATGTGGAAACCAGTTGGAGAACCAGGAACACAGTTATCCTCTCTCAAACATGAGAATATTACAACAGACGCTCAGTGAAGTGTCCTTGTACAAGTACTCTTGGAAAAGTGGCTCATTTTTACTAGCTGAATTTTCATCATTGTCTACAATGGAAAAATAAATCTCTTCCAGTTGTTTTTCATGGCCTTAAGTAGACAGGACTTCTTCCTCTTTCAATTGTAATTTTTAAATTGGGTTTTTAAAATTAATCAGTATCTTCCATGATCTAACAATATCTTTATTACATCTGGCATATCACAGAATCACAAAATTTTAGGGATTGAAATATATTCTAAAGATCATCTAGTGCAATCCACTCGACTCAGCAGCATCACCTAGACCAGGTAACACAGGAACACATCCAGATGGGTCTTAAACGTCTCCAGAGAACAAGACTCCACAACCCCCCTGGGCAGCCCCTTCCAGTGCTCTGTCACCCACACTGGGAAGAAGTTCCTTCTCATATTAATGTAGAACCTCCTCTGTTCCAGCTGACACCTATTGCCCTTGTCCTATCACTAGATGACACTGAGCAGAGCCTGCTTCCATCCTCCTGACACCCATCCTTCTTCATATTTACTTGAAATAAGAAACTGAGGCTGGTAGTATTTTAAAACATAATCCTTTCCCTTCCCCTAAAGATAAAACACTGCAGATAAAAAACATACAATAACCTGCTAAGCTAATCTTTCAGGAAGTATATGTATCATATTCTGATAGCTCTGAATCCAGATTCCAGCTAATATATGGAAATAATATTCATCAAAAAATATAGTGTTGTTTAGAGCCAGAGTGAACGTTTAAAATGCTTAAAATGATTCAGAATTTGGGATTTAAGGCTGCCCAGGGGGTTTGTGGAGTCTCCTTCTCTGAGTACCTTTAAAGACCACCTGCATATGTTCCTGTGTGACTTGATCTAGGTGGTCCTGCTGTGGCAAGGGGATTGAACTAGATGACCTTTCAAGGTCCCCTCTGATCCATAATGATCTGTGGTCCTGTGAGATGAAAAGATGTTTCAAAAAAATTTACTTCATGTATAGATTCAAATAATTTTTGAATTGTCTTTCTAAACTCCAGGATGAGAAAGTGAAAGACAATGCTTGTGGAGAGCTGTTTATTTCAGCTTTCTTTGCAGAGAAATTGTAACTGCTTCATGGGACCTCACTTCCTAGCTGGCATTACTCTGTTGTGTGAGTCTGACTGCATAAAGGTCAACAGTAGCAATAGCTTTTAAAAAAGTGTAAGAAGAAAACAATGTCAGACCACAGCTATAAGAAGACTGACTAGACAGATTCTTCTTTGATCCCTTGGAACCTGAAGTTCTTGTCCTTCTGTGTATACACTTATCATTCTGACAAACAGAACAACAATTAAGGTTTTGAGCTTTTGGTATGGAATCACAGAACATTAGGGATTGGAAGGGACCTCAAAGGATCATCTAGTCCAATCCTCCTGCCAGAACAGGACCACCTAGACCAAGTCGCACAGGAACACATCCAGGTGGGTTTTTAATGTCTCCAGAGAAGGAGACTCCACAACCTCCCTGGGCAGCCCCTTCCAGTGCTCTGTCACCCTCACTGGGAAGAA